>JADLIF010001271.1:0-67030 GCA_016648015.1 Steinernema khuongi
GATGGAAGGATGACTTCAAGAAAGTTTGGCGGACGCATTGCTGGCTGGCCGAAGCAAGAAAAAGAAGGCTTGAAGATTGGTTGACATACGGGATCCGCATATTGTAATGATATAGATTCGGAATAAAATGTTATGTTATGTTATGTTCAGCCACCATGGAGACAAACCCAAGGGCATCAGAATCAGTCACTCACCAAACGCTACTTCCAACGGCAGAATCGTGAAGACGCAGCACACATTGTAGACGTCGTTCATAGTGGCGGCGGCGAATGCTCGTCGGAACTGCTGAGGGTCTCCGCTCTGAGTTAAGCTGATCAGCGCGTTCATGATTGAGCTTCCCATCTCGGCGCCCATCATGACCGGGATCGCGTTATGTACCGTAATCACTTAAGATCCGTTTAGTCAAAAAATAAAAACTGTTGGGATTACAATTTCCAGCGACCATCCCGACCATGACGCTCATCAGAGTCGAGCTGCTTTGAAGGATCAACGTGACGACCATGCCGATGATGGCGGCGGAGATAGGGTTCTGAATCAGGGAGCTGTTGTTGATGACGTTCCCAAGGCCACGGCCTCCGATGAGCTTGAAGGCCTCGGCGAGGAGATTGAGTGAGCATATGAAGAGGTAGAGGACGAAGAGGATCCCAACGAATTTGAGTGTCACTTCAAGGATGTGGACGGCTTTTTCGGTGGAGCTCAGCTCTGCAATGAAATTACATTCCTGGGTATCCCCTACTACACCGAATAAGAATACCGATTAAAAAGTAGGATCTTATCGGAAATTCAAGGACAGACTTATTGGTATGCACAAGTCAAGAGGCGACTCTCACCATTTACAGTATCGTTTAGTATGGCGAAAGATCGAACCAAAACGGAGCTTATACCAGCTGAAAGTGCCTTAAAAAGTTATCTCATTTAAGCGCTAAACCTAACCAAACCTAGGGACACTTGGAATACTCGTGTCGACTCTATCATAGCTTTAATGAACCTTTCGGTCACATCATATTCATAATTCCTAGCCTCACCTTTCCATTTGGCGTGCTGCTCGCCCTGCAGGTTCTCATGAGAGACACTCCACTTGTCCTGACCTAACCGCGGCTTATTAGACGCCATCGCCGCATGAAACTGAAAGCATATCCGCTGTGCGCATATTAGGGAGGCTCGGGTGCGAATATAATCCTGCGACGTCAATATTGCATAATTAGGCGACGGGGTGAAGGGCACGCGAAGTTGGGCCGATAGACAGGGTAGTGGCGCGGCGCTGGAGTGGTGGTATCGGAAGCGACGAACAAACAAAGGCCGGCGAGTGGTCGCGCGCACAAAGAGACTTCCTGTAATAACGGTCAAGCGCCTTCAGGCTGAACTCATAGCAAAGCAAACAAAACAAAGCCGGCCGGAAGGGCGGCTAGCGTAACATAGGAACTTAGAACCGATGAGAAGTATTTGTCCCAGCAGAGTGCCGCCGTCAGTGGTGATCTCCAATTGATCGCCATTACACGGAAACACCCATTATGGAAAGCCGACGGGAGGACGCCGCCCGACAGGTTTTTGTATCTGACTAATCCACTACGACCAATCATGCGGACTCCTGTTTACAAGCAAATCGTTTTTGGAATAAATAGTGCAAGGCACCAACGTGGAAAGATGTTCGCGACATCTGAAATGGACCTGGACGTTAGCTATTTTTAAAACTTCGATATGCCGATCTGGATCCCTTACGGCTTACATTTAGACCGGAAAGAACCGTTCAGAAGAAGACCCCGGCTGATGATTTTCCAGTCCAGTTCCTTATAGACATTGCTTTATTTTCCCTGTAAATTACCACGCAAGATTGGTTTATCAAAGTCCATCGCGTACTCGCTTTGAACGGCCTGAGGCGCCTTCGACAGCTCCGCGACGTCCATGCCGCCCCAACAATACTCGCTTCTGACCTCATCGCTCTTCCCTACATGGTCGGACCACTCGAATTCACTCCTAAACAGTCAGTTTCGCTGCTGCCCTGTCCGCTACCGACTTACAGTTCGCTCTGAATCTCGTCTAAGTACTCTCTGAGTGCTTCTTGGTTGAATACTGAGGTTGCGTCGCTTCTAGAAATGCCGGATATCGAAAAAGAACTTGGAAACTTACAGGTGATCACGACGCAGAGAGATCTCCTCATAGAGAACGCAAGAGTTGTCGTACGAAGGCATCTGAGAGGGGACAGTGGTGGAACTGAAGAAGCGGGTGCATGACAGAGAAGGTGTACTTACTCGGAATCGCTCTCCATGGAGGAGAGTTCGTGGCTCGTGTCGTTCCACTGTGGGGCGCTTACTGAAGATTCTGAAGTCATTTGCGGTAACGAGTTCGCGTCTTGAGTCGCTGAAAATGGGTTTAGCGGGGCGAGAGACGTGCACCTACATTTGCTCTCCGCGAGCAGCCGAGCAGATCTCTCGCTTCGCTGAAAGTGGAGAAGGATGGAGAAGCTTGGATAGACTGTCTGGAAGCATCTTTGCAGAACTCAGATTGCCCCCATGTCTGATTTTGGCCTCATCGCAGTCTGAGAAGTCGAGTCATAGCAATCGGTCGCACCACAACTGTCACTTCAGCGCCCTACACCAGAGATGGCAGTCGAGCTGTTCGCCACTCTCTTAGCATGCGCCGTCCAGCTTTCTGCTCTCGCCTCCCTCCTGTTCTTCTGTTCAGCAAGGACTACAAGGAGGGCACAATCCACGCCGCATGTGACTTCCTCACCGCTTCCGCCGTCTCCTGCGCCTTCTACGAGTCCAGCCGTATCCGAAAGCTCCTTGGGTACCACAAAACACACAGGATACGACTCGTTCCAGCCGATCGGAGGTAAGCCTATTTTTGCAAAAACAACAAAAGTCGTTCGACTTCGTTCAGATCTGCCCAAGGACGACGTAGATGGAAGAAAGGAAAGCAAGGAATCATGTGAAAAGTGTGGAAGTAAGTAAAGCGTTGTAGTGTGGCGATAATCGAAAAATACGTTTAAGGGAAGTGGGTCGACGACATTAAAGAGAAAGATGAGAAGGGGGAGGAGAAGGAGATGAGTCCAAAGAAGAAAGAAGAAGAGGACAAGAAGAGGGAAGAAATGAAGGAAGATGAGAAGAAGGAAGGGAAGGAGGACGAGAGGAAGGAAGAGAACAGAGAAGAGGAGAAGGACGAGAGCAACAAGGAGAAGGTAAAATCTCCTGCGAAGCTTAAAGGTATTCTTCAGATGTCCCACAGCAGTCTTAGAAAGTACATTTAGATGTCGCAGTCGCTCCTAACGCCCTGAGCTTCCCGGAAAAAGGCTCCTTGAAACAGCTGATTATCACGAACACGACGGACCAGCGTCTGGCGGTGAAAGTGAAATGCTCCGACAACCAACTGTACCGCGTAGCACCAGTATTCGGATTCTGTCCGCAGAAGGGAACGCTGAAGGTAGATGTGCTCCGACGCGAAGGTCCACCCAAACTCGACAAACTGGTTGTTGCCACAGTTGAGGTAAGCGAATACAGGAGAACTGGGGAAAGTGGTGATTTCTAGTGTGAGGACGACTGCAACGAAGCGGCTCCGCTGTTCAAGGCTAAGGACACGGCTGAGAAGACGACGAACGTCGCGCTGAACGTCGCCCTCAGTCCTACAAGGATCTAATTTGATTTATCTATTTTCATGCAGTAAATAAGTTTGTTTTTAACACACATTGTCTCTATCCTATCCGGGTTGGTACAACTAATCTTCTTGTTAGCGGTAGTCACGTCTCCAACCAATCCTTCACCTCCTTTACGGCGCAGTGTACCAACAAGGCTGGCTCATTTATTTACAAAAGCAATAGGAGGTACCGTATCATTAAGACTCGCTTTAAGTACATAGTCACATGACTCAAAAAATGATCGACCCGAGCGGGTTCCGGACCCACGGGTAGTAGTCTGGACAGAGTTTGCACGTCTCGAACTGTCTCTCGGGAGAATTCAAATGGGGCGTCCTGTACATACACTTGTTGGGTTTTGGACAAGCCACTTGACTCTTCGAAGCGTTGTTGCTGCGACAGCGAACGTAGGCGGCCTGGGCCATCTGGCTGAGAGGGAGCGGGTCGCGCATCCACTGGATTAGCTGGTTCATCGTTACGAAATAAACGTCTTTGTTCTTGGAAACCTTGTTGAGAAACCTGGAAACCTGGTCGCTAGTCTCGTCGTTCTTGTTCGCATCAATCACATACCCAAGAAGGCTGTCCATCCCTCGCGTACTGTCGTCCAGCTGCAGAAAGTCGGCATTCAAGGTGAGCACGAATGGAGCTCTGTTGGAGCCGTAGGACCGTTCGAAGTTGGTCATCATTAGATTCTCCAGATGCTCCGCCGAAGAATTTAACCGGACGGCGCCCCGGAGCATAGCCGCCTTCTTGAAGGAGTCCTCTTGGCGATCGTGGTCTCCCTGGAACAGGTTCAGCGGAACCTCCCACAAGCCTGGGAACGTCCTAAGATCTCGTTTAGGATGTTCCTCAATGAATCCTTTACCCGTTGGGACAGTCTCCTTGGTTGCACTGCCAAGCCAGTTTGTAGTCCAGAGTCTGCGGCCAGTAGGGCCCCTCGTGGAGATCCGGGTCCGCCGAGATCGAGTTGTCGTAGAGGAATCTGGCGCGCTGCATCATCTCGAACTGCTCCTCGCCACCTAGCGTCATCAGTGGCGACCGCATTCCCACGATCTCCTCTTCGGGTACGTTGCCGAACATTGCCAGAATCCTCCGCTGGCCGTCCATCTCGTTGAGCCACTTGGTTTTACCCTTATTTTGCAAGGAAGTATGTCTGAAAAGTGGAAATTAAAGGCTACAGCGTGGTCCGTCCACGGGATACGGATAACTCTTGCCACAACACAGCCTTCCCTCCTCCAACCTACTTTCATCCGCACTTACGTGATAGAATTCGACGCAATCTCGTGGCCTTCTTCACTGAGCCACTGCACCAGATCATAATTAGTCCATTCATGTGATACGAAGAACGTCGCCTTTATCGGACACCCATTCGGATTACGGTAGCGCACGGAGCCGAACAGCTTCTTGTAGTCGGCCATCGTCCGCGCGTTGACGGCGTCGTCGAACGTCAGAACGACAAATTGAGGAACTTCATGCACGCGGAGGTTACCAGGAGGCACCTTTCCTAAAATCGCTCGTAAAATACCGTAACCCTTCACGTTATTCACCTGTCTTCGAGCAGAAGCAATCTGGTAGACGGCATGCTTCCGGGTCCTCAGGGCACTCCTGGGTGAGAGGTCGATCCTTCTGAGGCGGAGACGAGAATTGAAGACCGCCACCATTCCGCAGGCGGATGTCCGGGTTTGACGACCGACAGTAGCCATCGGAGAAGTCGCGTCCTCTTCCACAAGAACACGTCCCCCTGATGCACTGTAGCCCGGACTCGCAGACTTCATCGTGGGCGCACCGGTTTCCAGCGGTGGCAAGATTTGGCGCGTCTAAAACAGATCTTCGATTAGGTTTATTCTCACAAATTAATTTATTTCTACCGTACCTCTCGACCGGCAGACGCCGTTCCTGTGGACGTGTCCAGCAGCGCAGATGCACTTCTTGCTGTTGTAGTCGCAAACCGAACCTCCTGCGCAGATCTGTCCTTGGCTACAGTCGGCTCCGGCGATAGAGATTCCCTTGGAAAAGGCTTCTAAACAAGAACTGACTCTCGGCGGGGCAACTAGCTCCTACCTATCCGACATCTCCCCTGGATCAGCACATACTTCGGCGGGCAGCGACACCTTCCCTCGACGCACTCGGCTCCTCCACCACAGTCGTCGAATTTGCCACAACTCGAGCCCCACTTGCGCATGCTCCCTTGTGCTCTGGCTACCGAAGTCGTGGCCAGAAGGGGTTTCCCCTCAAGACAGTCTTCTTCGTGAGCGGAGAAGCCTGGACGACACACGCAGAGGCGCTGGATGCAGGCGGCGTTTTGGGGACAGCGATCACGTCTCCCACACTGCTGGCCGAGTTTAAGTTGGACTCCTTGTTCTTAATGGACAAGTATAAGGGTTACGGTAGGTTAATGCACTTCTCCGAGCACTGTTATGAATATGGTGTCCATGCAATGTTGTCAATTAGTTAGTAGTCACATCAAATAGGACATTTGTATTAGTGCTGTTGCGTGGACAGGATACATTAGGATATACTCCCAAATCACTTGGGCCTGATCTACTACACTCATGTTCATTCTTGAGACTGAACTTTCGCAGTCCCTCAACAACTTCTGGATGCATTCCGCGCCCTTAGTCACACGATAGTGAGTTTCTCGCCCCCATCGATGTGCAATTAGTTCATTAGCTCCGCCTTTCCAATGTGTTAGACGCTTCCTTGAAGCATGTGTGGTTCCCGTGCCAGTGCATGCGGCGCCCTTCCGACTGCGGTCAGAATCCTTCGGCTTTATTAGACGTTCTCTCGGCACAATGTACAAACAAAACAATGAATTAATAAATGCGCATAAATAGAGCGAAAGAGTGGGTGTGAGGAGCACCGACGGCGAGAAGTGTGCGGGTCACCACGACTTGCAACAGTTGTAGTCCTCGCTGGCCACTCCGGTCACGTAGCAGTAGGAGCGCGGCGGACAGTTCGGCTCCACGCCGTTGCACACGACCAGCCGGCCGCCGTCGTCCTTCAGCGGCTCGTTGCCCGGCGGGCACACGCCTGCGCCCGGCGCCGTCCTGAGCGCCGACAGCGTCCGCGGCGTCGTGGTCACGGGCCTCCGGAGCGGAGGACCCTTGACTCGCGGCTTCGAGAAGCTCACGGAGACGTCTAAACGGGCGTTAATGAGACAGAAAGAGGCCATCGGCGCTCGCAGGCGAAACGGGGTTAATCTAGCGGTTAGGATCGCGTGGCGGTGCTACTCACTTTCTAGGGGCGCGCAGACGCCCTCCTTCAGTTGGAAACCCGGACGGCATTTACAGCGGCCTACCACACAGTTGCTGTTCGCGCCACATTGTGTGTCGTCGGAGCACTCGCCTGCAAACGCTTGGGACCAGGGCTATTCCCTCCTTAGCCATTCAAGCTTACCTGGCCTTGCCGCCGCCCTCACATAAGACGTAGTTATCGGGATGGTAGTCGTTTGCGGCCTCACGCACTGTCCTCCCATGGCGACGTGGCCAACGGGACACTGACAGAGTCCGGTAGGAGTGTCACAGCTAAAGAGACCACTACATAAGATGTTAACCTCCATGCGTGCTTACGTGGATCCGCCCGTGCACTCCCTCCCTTGGCCACAGGGTTGCTCGGGTCCCACTTGGATTGGCGGCGGAGTGGTGGTCGGCTCCGCCGTGGAAGGACCCGTGATGGAGGGCAGTTTGAGGCATCTTCCGGAATAGGAGATGTAACCTCCCTGACAACGACAGAGACCGTTGTAGCAGCTGCAAGGTACCGTAGTCTTGGGATAGGGTTGGTTCTGCTTACTAGGAGCCTTCGGTGCACTTGACCTCCGAGTCGCACTGTTCTCCCGGTCCGGCAGTCCGAATTTGGAGAAGCGGCTTCTCATCGCTAGCGATGCAGGCGTTCTCTCGGAGCACTGGCGCGGACGACGGACAGAGGCAGGTCTGAATGTTTCGGGCCCTGTTAGGACACATTCTTGGATCGATCGACTTGTTAGTTAATAAACGTTCGAGTACTACTACAAGCTTTGTAAGTTGGATGAGGGCATTCCATCCACTAAGGAGTTTGGTTCTAAATGTTAGGCACGTATGTTGGGCTCCAGTAAGATTGCACAGAAGCGTCCATATGAGCACGATAGCTTTACGTTCCGTTTTCGGGTGCTTCGTCACTCTTTCTTTTTGCTCATTTTCGCCTTGGATTTTAAAAATTAAAAATTCGGAAAACAGTAAAAAAACAGGCTATTAATATTATGCATTATCATGACATGCGACCGTCACGCCACCTCCGCAACCATGCACAACTATTATGAACAAGTAAGACGGACAGAAATGTTAGAACACACCTTGCGATTAGCGAATATTTCCAGGGTGGATTCTACCTTTTTGTCGATGCAGATTGATCCACCGGTACATGTTTCGCCACGCGAGCACGGCTCATTGGGGCGCGCATACTTAATCCCTGAAAGGAGCTGAGTATTATAGATTTTCCCTGCAGTGTCCCTCAGAGACTCATCTAAAGTTGACAAGTAGGTGGTCAGTTATGGTGATTAGTTTTTTGTTTCGAACTGTTGGACAAGCTATCAATAGCTGGTCGATCAAAAGGAAGGACATTCGTGAGTATGGACAAGAGCCCTTAGGTTACTTCACGCTCACTTCGCAACTGGGATTATATTAGTAGCACCTGCAAACTCATTAGCGCTGCGACTCATCATTAGTGCACAGCAGAAAGCGACTGAAGCAGAAGCGGCACTCACCGGGCGACCAGCTCTTCCCCCTCCGCTTGTTAAAGGGCCTTTTCGCCCGTGGCGGGACACACTGGTCGTTGTGCAGGATGTAGTTCTCCGGACACTGGCATGTTAGGTCCACGCAGATGGTTCCACCGCGACAGATTAATCCTACTGCGGTGCAGTCGTCCATGTCTTCGACGATCGTGTTACTGTAGTCGGGTACGGTAGACGGCGGAAGGGCAGTACTGTAGGTGCTGCTGAAGGTCGATATCCTCGAAGTGTAAGTTGGTGATACGACTTAAACGTTAAGCTTTGTTGTGAGCTGAAGCAGCAAGCAAGCGTGGTGAGACTGATTAGCGAAAAAGGTAAGAGCAGGGGTCCATAAAGAGACGAGGGTTACGGTACCTGACGTTTCGCTGGGTTCGCAACGGGCGCTCTCAGTAGATGCATGGGTGCCGGCCGGACAAATACAGTACCCTTCGATGCACGAAGAGCCCCCGACACACTCGTCCAGAGGACCGCAGTTCGTGCCAGGAGCCGCCTTGCGAACGGAAAGAGAGCCTCGGTTGTAGGAGTTGTAGGAGGACTGTGTGCTCGGGGCGGGAGTGGTGGCAGGCAGCGTGTTGAAGTCGGTGATCTGCACCGAAGCCACCGCGTTTACCTACAGTGAAGGAGCGTTGGAACGACCGGGGTACGGTAGAAACCTTAGGAGGAGAAGTCGTCCTTGACTGCGTCTGGACACAGATTCCTCGCTGGACGACCATGGAACTGTCCGGACAGACGCACCATCCTTCCTTGCACACCGATCCTCCGGAGCACTCCTCGATTTCGGAGCAGCTTCCCCCGGGCGGCGCCGTGAACATCGTGTTGTCTAAAGCGTCATTTCCATTAGCTCGCGAGGGTCTTAATCGGAGAAGCATGCAGACATTCCGGAAGCAAGCGGTGCAGGCACATTCACATAGGAGGAGAGCCCCGACAAACCTCTCCGGATTCTCACGGCACAGGTGCCGTTGCCACTCATGCAGGTGCAGACGCCTTCCACGCACACCAACTCCATGGCGCAGTCACGACTCGTGCTGCAACTGTCGCCATCGACTCCGGTCCTCCGCTCCTCCTCCGTGTCCGTCAAACATCCGTCTACCGTAGCCTTGGAACGCGTCCCATCGCACACACAGTAATCCTCGACGCACATCGACCCGAAGCCACACTCGCGTCCCGCCACACACGAAGATCCCGGCCTGACAGGTCCTTGACACGTGCCGTTCCGACAAAAGCTCCTTTCGTCGCAGAGGTCCTCCGCAGGGTTGCAGCGTTCCCCGGGGAGTCGCACCTGGATGCAGGCGCTCTCCACGGCCACGAGAGGCTTCGGACAGGCGCAGATTCCGTGAAGGCACACGGCGTTTTCAGGGCAATCTTGTCTCTGGGCACATCCCCCTTCTATCCCTGGAGTTTCTACTGTAGGAACACAGTCATCGGCGTTGGAGGGAGCGTCGCGCTTGCAGAAGCAGACGGTCTTCCGGCATCGCGCGTATCCGGGGCACTTGGGCGTGCACTCGTCCGACTCGTCGATCTTCCTGATGGTCAATCCCTCGGCGTGGGGATACGCCGGGAGACACGATCCCATCCTCGCCATCTTTTTCCTCGGACAAGTACAGTATCCTCCGAGACAGAAGGACTCCTTCGTGCAGAAATCGGTCTCCCGACACGCTTCTCCAGGCAGTCTCATGAGCTCCGGGGACACACATCGTCCTTCCAACTCCACGGTATTTTGGTTGCACATACAGTATCCCTGGACAGAGCAGTACGACCCCTTCAGGCATACGGTAGCGGCGTTGCACTCTTCTCCCCGGAGCGCCTGGATCTTCTGCGTCTTGAACATCGGCTCGCAGCTGCCCTGCTTCATTTCCGTCCCCGAAGGGCAGATGCACGCATTGACCGTATCCCCGCAGACAGAGCCAGCTCGGCAGATCTGCCCCTCACCACAGGATTCCCCGGGCTGCGACAGGACGAGACAGTAGGAGGCGAGCTCCTGGTACGACTGCGGACACGAGCACTTCCCGTGGATGCACTCGGCGCCATCCGCACAGATCTGCGCGACGGTGCACTTCGCTCCCAGGCGCACCACTTCTACCGTATCCCTTGCTACGGTGCATCTTCCGCGGTAGTAGACGTAACCCTTCTTGCAGCGACAGAAGTGTCCGACGGGTTCCAGGTCGACACACTCGCTGTGGTCCGTGCAGAGTTCGAAGTTCTGACAGTTCTCGAGGGGACGCGCGTATCTCCTGATCGTCTTGTGCTTTCTCGTCTCCGACGCGCCTCGACAGACGCCGTTGTCCAGGAACGTCCCTTCGGCGCAGCGACAGTAGGACGCTTGACACTGGGCATTCCCCAAGCAGACGCGTCCGTTGCCGCAGAATTCTCCCGGGAGGGCGAGTGAGAGGTCCGAGGTTTTGGCGCCATGGGCGGCGAAGGGAGGCAGCTGGTTGACGCGGAGATAGAAGGGTGGTTGAGGTTGCTGGGGTACGGTAGGCTGGAGAGGGCTTAGCGTGGTTTGAGTGACTTCTGGGACAGGAAAGGGGCGCGAGGGAGAGAATACGCTTTGGACAGGGAAGCTAGGTCGGGGATAGTTTGAGAAAGGTCCTACGTTCTGCCCTGTTTGCCCGGAAGTTGGTTCAAATTGGTTCTGACCGAGTTCCGGTCCTGTGAACTGGCTGTTATATGGTATTCTTGACATTGAATCTACAGGGAAAGAAGCCGAGCTGTTTTGAGCCGGTCCGTTGACCGGTAAAACTCTTCCATTCATTTCTTCTCCAGGAAATCTGTTGACGCTTCCAGCCATGGGATTAAGTGGGAACATGTTTTGGGGAACTGCTTGTAACTGAGCACCCAATGTACCCTGGGAAGAGGCAACAAATCCTCCAAAAACCGCCGGATTGGGTGTCTCTGGCTCTCCCTGCTTCGGGTACTTCCCGAAGGGACCGAAGCCAAGTCCGCCTTTCCTGTTTTCCTCGACGAGGAACTGTTCCTGGACTTCCCGATTCGTAATAGGTTCCGCCGGTGGGAGACAGAATCCGTTGGCGAAGGTGTAGCCTACTTTGCAGATACAGTATCCGTGGTCACAATATGCAAACTTGTGACAGTTGCCACTCGTCTCACATTGCGGACCGAAGGGAAAGTTTGCCGGGGCACACTTCCCCATCACGTTCCTGTTTCCGTGCATACATTCGCAGACCCCGCTGAGGACGCCACAGTAGGAGTTCGCGCAGCACTGCTGGCCCCGGGTACAGTCCTCACCCGGGCCCATAGTGGATACGGTAGACTCAAGAGAAGGCTGTCGCGAGGGAACACACTTCTTGCCGCCTGGACAAATGCAGACGCCGTTGATGCATTCGCCCACAGGACACTGCTCGCTCAAGTAGCACGGCTCGTCGATCCCGACCTTCTCGACCTCGCACTGGCCATTACGGTAGACGTAGCCGGTCATGCAGACGCAGACATTGTCTGTGCAGACAGCGCCATACGGTCGAGATAGTCGCTCGACCTCCTTGACCTTCTGTTGGAAGAGTTGGTCGGTGGGCGCCTTCTTCATGAACTCTTCTAGGCTCATCTGTCCCGGAGCAAGCGATGAGCCCCTGGGATATGCGTAGAACGATACGGTAGAAGAACGCTTGACACACTTCCTGTTCACGTCTGCCACTTCATCTGCTTTGCATTTGCAGAATCCCTCTTGGCATCTGGAGCCTCCAGCACACTGTTTCCCTGGACCGCAGGCACTCCCAGGTGAGACGCGTTGGACGAAATTGGGCGCGGAGCACTCCTCTTCGCCGAAGACGAGCGGTGCGTGGCAAAGACATTTGTTCTGGACGCATACAGCCTCCCCGACGCACTGGAGACCCTTCGCAGGGTCACAAACTCCTCCAGGGAGCACCTGGTAGAGCGCCTTCTTGCACGAGTGTCCGTTGAAGGTTTCGCCCTCCTTACAGCGACAAACGTTGCGAAGACAGCTGGTCCCCAAAAGGTGACAATCGGAGTTCTTGATGCACAAGGAGAAGAGGGATTTCCCAGGGCGGCTTCGCACATCAAACGCATCGGAGAAGACGCACGAGCCGTCGCTCATAGCCGGCGTGTCTGAGGGACAGACACAGATCTGTCCGAGACAGACAGATCCCCCGGTGCAGACGGTGTCTTCGGAGCAGACCTGTCCGGGCGCCGCCTTTGCAACTTTGGAGATGACTTGCAGCGCCTGTCGGTCGTTGCCGACGCAGTGTTCATCGATGATGATTTCTTCGTCCTTGCATACACAGTAGTTCCCGGAGCACTTCGATCCTCCCGTGCACAGCTGGCCGTCGATGCACACCTGTCCGGGAGCCGCCTTTAGCACTAGGCTGGGCGAAGACGCTTCTGTCGTCGTAGGTAAACGATGCGTCCTCGTTGTGGGACTCATTTTCTTCGTCGTCATCATGTTTGCCGGCTTCTCGCAACGATCTCCGAAGATACGGTAGGGCACGACGCACATACAGACGCCGAAGCGACATCGAGCGCCGTTGGAACAGGTCTCCCCAGACTGACAGCTCTTTCCTGGAGGCACGATCTTCGAGACACACTTCGCGCCCTCAACGATCTTTCCGTCGGGGCATCGGCAGATTCCCAGTTCGCAGACGGAGGAGCCTGAGCAGGATTGGCCGTCAGCGCAGCGGCCGCCAGGACGCTGGCGGCATCTGCCGTAGGACTCGACGGAGCCTCCTGTACAGGAGCACGTTTGTCCCACGCAGACGGACCCTCCCTCGCAGCGATCGTTGGAGGCGCAGTGGCCATTGATGGGAACGAAGGAGCCGCCGCAGTTCTGAAATGGGGAGATAAAAATCTAAAGGGCGGGCCATACTTCTGCGTCTTTGACGCAGGTGCGTCTTTTTTTGTATGAACGCTGCGGGTGGTCGCCATACAAAAAAAGACACACCTGCGTCAAAGACGCAGAGTATGGCCCGGCCTTAAGGGAGCTTAATGCTGTTAATTCACAGCTTAGCTTTGCGCAGATTGGCCCACGGAATGATGGATAAACACCTTCAGCTAAATAGAAGTCCTTCTAAGAAACGAGCACTTACCGTGCAGGAAGTAGTTGTCTCCATGGAATGTCTGTCTAGGCATTCCTTCGTCGTGCAGAGACACAGTCCGTCGACACATCTGCCCCCGTGGGCACACTGGAAGCCCGCGCCGCACCTCTCTCCGACCTGCGCCGTCCGCGAACGGCATCGACCGCCCTCCAGCACAAACCCGTCCAGGCAGCGACACTCTCCATCGTAGCACAAGCCCCGTCCCTCGTCGCACTGGACCTGGTCGGGGAAACACACTAGCGCCGAAGCCCTTCTGACCCTCCGCGACTCCATCGAGTTCTTCACACACAACGAGTTGAATCTGTCGAACCCCTCGGGACAGTCACATTTCCCGTTTAGGCACAACAGGTCAGGCGGGCATTCGGAGGCCGCACGACAGGGATGATTCAGGCCCTTCGGCATCCGGATGTTCTCTTTGTGGATGCACTGCTTCTGGAAGAGCACCTGAGGCGTGACGCACTGGCATCTCCCGCGGAGGCACGTCGCATCGCCAGAACAGTGTTTCACACATGCGCTACCGGGGTAGGCGAAGTCTGAAAGAGGAGGGGGTTCATGCGGGGGACAGAAGAGTAGAGAGAAACTGTTAGAGAGAGGGAGAGAGTCATAAGCTTGTAGCGCTATAAATCGTTACATCCTTTGCTAATTTCTTAGAAGCAGCTTTTCCAAAACATTTGACAGGATGCGTTACGGTCCCACCTTCCATATCACTGCACTCACTTTACTCCAGATCCATGCAAACGTGAGGGGAGGAGGGCATGCTACCGTACCTGAGACACAAGTCTGCTCAATGGCCCGTGATCCCTGAGGACAGACACATTCCCGGTCGATGCAACTGGTGCCCGCGTAGGCGGTCGTACACTGGAGGTCATGCTCGCAGCCTTCCTGGCCCGGGTAGATCACTGAAGGCGGGGCATGCACTGTGTGGGGGAGAGGCTTACCTTTCTGACATCTTCCGTTGACGTTCACGTGCGTCGAGAGACACTGACACGTCGGCGGGGACGTGTTTCCGTTGCAGTAGGCGCCGATCATGCAGTCCGTGTTCAGGCGGCACTGAACGCCCACGCCCGACTGCTTGCCGCCGCCCAGATGGAGTTTTGTGTGGCTCGGCTTCTTGGTCAGCGGCGCAGGAGTCGTGTGTATCAGAGTGGGGGGCAAAGTTGGTGCAAAGGTGGGCGCTGAGGTGGAGAAGGTCTGCGGGAAGGTTGGGTACGTCTCCGCGGAGGTGGGAAGGAAAGGTGCCTGGGTGGCGGTGGCCAACGTGTTCACCACTTGTTGCACCACTTCACCGAACGTCTCTGAAAATCATAGGCTTCTGACCACGGACCGAGAGGACATATTGAGCTCGTCAAGAGTAATTATTGGATGGTCCACCTACCGTAAGTCGTTGACTGAGGAGGCGCCGTGACCGCCTGTGTCGTTGCGATCTGAACGCAGTAGCCGTCCATAAGATCCGTTCCCTCACGGCACACACAAACGGGGATGGTCGCGTCGCACACCGATCCCTTTGTGCAGGTCTCTCCGTTGTCGCAGAGCTCTCCAGGTCCTGCAACGAGCTTCTTAGATTTTAGGATGAAAGCGCTCTCCACTCACCAACTTCCTTGGGCACCAACTGCAGCACACAGCGTCCGTCGATCTCTACCATTGGCTCAACGCACTGACAGCGGCCGTTGACGCACGTCGACTGGTGATCGCACACGGCCATCTGATTACAGAGGGCGCCGATGCCAACTAAAGGACTACGGTAAAAGGAAGCGAGCGGGTCAAGTGGGGTACCCTTCTCCGGGACGGGCGCTACCGTAGTGGTAGTGACCTGCTGGTGACCTGGGGGAACGACGCACTTGCCACCATGCTCCTCCAGTTCGCCCGGACAGAGACAGAGTTGCATCGGGAACGTACATACCGCACCGCCACCGCATTTCTCGCCATTCCGACAGCTCTGGCCTGGGGCCACCTCGCCTTAACATGCACGAGTCAGGGAGCAGAAGGGGACAATGAAAAAGGCGAAAGTCGTCGAACAAGGAACCCAAGAAGTTGTACTAATAGATATCCATTCAACAGTAATCAACAGCCTCATAAAATTTCAACTTGAGCTTCATAGTCCTTTCTAAGGAAAGCTATCTGATCTTTACAGCACAAACGGGAATATGCGAGATTGCTCT
Source organism: Steinernema khuongi (assembly GCA_016648015.1). Lineage (NCBI taxonomy): Eukaryota > Metazoa > Nematoda > Chromadorea > Rhabditida > Steinernematidae > Steinernema > Steinernema khuongi. The sequence goes on from JADLIF010001271.1 coordinate 15,610, forward strand.
TGGCTTGTGGTAGTTGAATCGGCCCTTTGAGCAATCTCATGAGGGATGAATTCCGGCAAAGAAACCCTCAACTATCACCATTCCCCTCAGAACACATCATCGTATCCCAACCTCCAAGACAGAGCTAAATTCAAACAGCATGCCTAGCCACTAACCTAAGGCGTTCATCGGTTGGATAGGTTGCGCCTCTGGGACGAAGACGGACGGCACCGGGGGCGCGGGCACTACGTAAGGCTTATTGAAGTTGTTCATGTAGTTGTAGGAGCTCTGCTGTAGACCCTGGTTGAAGCCGGCGCCCTTGTAGGCACTGTTGTGTGTGTATGTGGAACCGGCCTTGTAGCTCGCAGGCGGACCAAAGAAGGCCGGCGTGGGCTTTGGCGTCCCTGGCGGATTGTAAGGCGGCTGATCGCTGGGCACGCAGGAGAGCGTCTCTAGCTGAGCGACGGTGCCGTAGGGACAGAGACACTTGAGGGTCTCCAAATCGCAAACGGTGCCCCCGATACAGCGCTCGCCCTTGGCACAGCTGTTGTTGAGGATGGCGATGTTGAAGGCGTTCGCCGAGGAGGCTGGAGCCGTCTTCAAGTTGGAGAAGGTGGACGGCGCGGAGAAGAGCTTGCACTGCTGGTTGATGAAGTCGAACTGCATGTTGTTCGGACATAACTTGCGTTCCCAGAAGCCGATCGACCTGAAGAAGACTGGCTGCTGACGCTCCAGGAGCACGCTTACCCGACTCCGACGCCGTTACACCTCAAGAAGGCGTTTGGGTTTCCCGTGGGATCTTCGGCAAGAAGGATGTCGCGGTCTTTGTTGCATGGTTGGTTTTGATGCGCGAAGAATACTGAAATAGGTACGGTAGATTTAACCTAAGTTATAGTGTCTTTGAAAAATATTGCTTCTAGATACACAGTAGCTACATTCGTGATAAGGCCACCCACCTACAAAAACCTTTCATTCTCAGCGGTTTTCGCTACGGTTCACATCGATTGAAAAATGTGCTAAAATTATCTATTTCTCGAGAATCTGTCAGAAATCTGTTGACACAACCCGGGATATTATCCAAAGTGTCCAGGCGTTCAACTTCTTGACCCACATCATACTTAGAAATGGGTAAACATTGCGTAAACCTGATTACAAGTACAAACTGATTGGTTACAAAAGTTCAAAAGACATTTTGGCCTTTTAAATTTTGGTCAATGTGGGTAGAAAAATGTGAAATTCAAGAAATTACTTGAGCAGATCTTACAACTTCGCTTTCAAGGTGCAGGAGATATAACTATTTTGGATAAGTGCCTTTAGGACCTTCATGATTCTAGTGAAGAAGGTACAGTGTCTCTTTTTTTCTCCTCAGCTCACAGAGGAAGTATGAGTAGCTCATCAAGAACCAACCTGACTGGCAGTGAGCTATGAGGAGGGCAGCCAAGTAGAACAGGACGAAAAGTTTCATTGCAAGCGCATGAATGTCTTGGCAAAATAAAACAAAGAAGTGTCTGAAAGCTCCGAGGGATTACGGTAACGACGTAACATGTCAGGCGCGCGCGAGGGACAACGCGACGTTGCCAAAGGGAAGGGGAAGCCGGCGGAGACCCTTGTGGTCACAGTGTTGACAAGTGCGCGCCGATGGCCTTCGCCCCGTGTTTGCGCAACAACAAAATCTCAAGAGGCGCGGCGGAGGCCCGCGCGCCCCGAGAAGGTCCTCTCGTTTTGGGGTCCTGCGGCTATCACGATCAGAAAACGTGAATCGATGGAGTGACGCCAGCGCTCTTGACAGGGTAGAGCCGCTTGGGTAGGGCGGCTCGCTTTCAGCAATGATGACGGGACGCCCAGGAATGTGGCTTTTGGGGCTTGGGTACGGTGCGCGTGTGGGTAAATGTGATGAGTGGGCAGCACTATACGGGATTTTTTGTCGAGCTACAGTCATTTTGAGATCACGAGAAGCTGGGATGAGTGTCTTTGAGAATGTGGGAAGACGTTTCGCAAGTCTGAAGATGGACACTGGTTTTGAGATTAAGATTCTTATGACGCAGCCTCAGTACTTGGCAAACATCTCCATTACTCAAAAAGAACTCTCCTTCCCCGATGTGGACCACAATCACGTTTTCCTTCCTACAAGAATACCGTAATCTTATCGTTATTTTAAACATGAAACGTGTGAATTTTGTAAGTCATGCCTTCTTTTAGGTTATTTGTTGCAACGCCCTCTTTTCCATCCCCCTGTTTCCATACTGACTTAAATGATGCACCACAGTACCATAGGGTTAGATATACTCCCCTTTCTCCTTTCGCAATAAGTTTGTTTGGGAGCGCCATGGTGAGAGCTCCTCTGAGATTAATTTCGGTTACATGGTACTACTCTTCCAGGCAGTAAAAATACCGAAGGTTTATAAGCCTATCTATTGTTAAAGTACTAGCTTAAAACTAAATATTTAAACTATAACGGAGAATGACGTAAAGACAATGAGACAGGGAAAAAATCAATTGAGAGGACGTTGACAGGAAAGTGCAAAATACCTGACTCAACTGCGCGACGAGCTCATTCACTCAACAAACGATGAAAAAAGAGCTAATGACCCAAACGGAAATTGAAAAACCTTAAGGGAGACAGTGAGTAGAGCATCCTCAGCGCTGTCTCCAAGAGCTGCTCCTCGAAAAGAGGGTCATCTCGACGGACGGAAACATTCGCCAACAAAGGCGGCAAATTGTGTCGATTACCGAACGCGCACACATTCAGAAGCTCTATTACCGGGAAGAGACGCGCGGGAGCGTCTTCAAGTGTTTAGTCTTTTAGCCGCATCACCGCGACGGCCAAGTAGCCGCCGCTGTTTGTACAGGAAGTGCGGACAACGACAGCTGACCACCCGATCAGTTCAGGGTGAAAATGTGACAAAAAGAGACTCTGGGCAAATTAAATTAAACGGATGAGTCACTGGAGAAGAAGAAGGAGCAGACGCAGTAGAAGTCGAGAGGACCGTCGAGCGCTACGCACCTCCACGTTTCGTGATCAAGCTCAGGTTACACGCACGGCGCGGGGAGGGAGACAAAAGCCGAACGGCTGGAGTGAAATTTCGCTATCGACTTTACTACTTTGTTAGTTTCACACAGGACACGAGGGTTCGTTGCCAGTGGAAATCAGAGGGTAAAATTAGAAGAAACGACCCTATAGCAGGAACACTGTTCGGCCTTTAGTCTTGTGGATTACGGTAGCCCATCCTGTCGTGCTGTCTGTATACAATCAATAATAAAAAGTGGATGTATTAACTTTTATCAGATACAATAGTATGAGATTGCTGTGGGTAATAGGTTTAGAAGCTACGGACTCAGTAGTACATGGATAGTCAAGATTAGGGTTGGCCCGAACCCAAAATTTATGTCGAACCAAAAAAGTTCGGTTCGGGTTCGGGCCAACCCTAGTCAAGATAGATGCAAATAAGTAAGCCTAGAAGAGACAAACCACAGAAATGTCCTAAAAGAATCGCGCGATATCTTAGAGCAATGAAAATCTTTGCTTCTTCGCCTGATCGAGGAACTGGTCGACTGACCGCTAAGGGTCTTTCAAGAAGAGAACTTATGACGACGAGTCACCCACAAATCAAACAAATACCAAATATCCGCACTACGAATAAAGAGTGATCAACTCGTCACTTTTTCACTTCAAAAGAACGCCGCGGCCCTCGACTTTTGAAAGGAACATCACGAGTCGCCGCCAACATCGGTTCTGAAGTGGCCAATCGACGTCGTACACGGCTGTCATCAGCGGACATCGAATTGAGAATTTCAAAGACAACAAACAGTACGATTAACCGTGCGCGTAATACGACGATAGCCGAGTTGAGAAGTTTGGTGGGAGCGCAAACAAAGGGGGAAATGAGAGGGAATTAGTCGAGCATTAGCGGAATCGTTCACGACCCGACGTTGGGGCTAAAACATAAGAAGGAGAGAGTCACTTTACTTGGAACACAACGACCAGCAGACAGAAATCAATCAACTAGATCCAAACCGTATAAGTCCTTCAGGGCAAAGAAGATGCCGAAACAGGCACGGCAAGCAGTGACCGCTGCACAACAAGGATTCCGCACCTTGCGATGAAACGTGCAGAAGAGTCGTCCGTTCGCTTCCCACGGGGTGGTACTCTAAAAGGGACATTCCAGGAAGATGGCCTACGACAAATGACCAACCTCCTCGAACCTCGGTGTCCCCAGAGATGAGAACAACTTCTCATAGTCGACCGGTTTTGCATTCTCCTCGATGTAACGGCTGAAGGCATCAATGAATGCGGAGACAGTTATAAAGCGATCAGGAGTGGTCGGGAAATCATCGTATTCTAGGCCTGTGTCATTCTTCAAATGTTCGAAGGCGCGCATAATCCAATCGAATTCGTGGTCCAGGCACACGATCCAGCGGCGCTCGTCATCGTTGCCCGGAAGGATAGGTTTGGCATCTGAAATCGAACTTGAATCTAATGAATCTCCGTAGAATGACTAACCACTCAGATGTTGGACTACGGTCGCCGCGTCAATCTTCCCATCGCGAAGAGAAGTCGAGCGTATTTCCAACTTGTCGTCGAACTCAAAGACTCCCTCACTGTAGAGGCCCACCTTCAAGCCTTGCTTCTGCGCGACTACAGGCTCCACCCGCCCAAGCACATCAGCAATTACCTAATAAAGTTTAGAGGCAACAAATCAAGACCACACTTACATCCTTTTTGTGTGTGAACCTGATGCCCATCTTAAGCATAGTTTTCAAATCGAGCGGAATCTTGTGAGTTTCCTTAGAGTTGAAATTAGCGCGGAAACGGAGCACATCGTTGTTCACTTCCCATGGCCCGACAATAGCAGAGTACTAAATACAACCATTTAGCGAGTACAAATTTCCTGTAGACCGTACCAGATCGAGAATACCATGTCGAAGAGAGAACTCGGCAAAACCGATTTCCGCGGGAATGACCTTCCGATCCAAGTCCCCATAAGTTTGCACAGATGCGAATAGAAAGCGCGACCTTTTCACTGCTGCCAGGTCCTTCTGCCCAAGAGAGCGCAACCATGTGCCCAGTTTCTCAACGTCTCCTTCATACTTCGTATTCGCTGCCTCATTAACGGTACCAATCGTCTCATGTTCAACTTTCATCTCGCCGATGTCGAATTCGTCCATATCGCCATCTAAGAATGCCTCCCCATCCTCTTCAAGGACTGTTTTAGGCATCTTATTTCCCTTTCGATTCTTCTGATCGGCGAAGCGGTTTCCAGCGACTAATTTCACGCTCTGGGCGCGTTTGTGCCATACCTGGAAAACATGGTACTTGATGCATAGAAGAACTAACCGTAAATTCACCTTCTTCTCCTCGTCACTCATTTTGTTCCACAGCGGCTGTGCGCACTCTATCATCTTGGTGCGAAGCTTCCCGAAAGTGGCGGTGAGGAAGACTCGATTCAGCCCCTGGCAATCCTTCTTGCGAGTCACCGATTCTCCGAAGAGAGAATTCGCGAACAGCCAAAATCCTGTAGGGCATGGCGGCAACGAACGTTTCTTTTCATGTGTCTTGCGCTGTTGGCACCACGCAATCTCCTCATCAGATCCCTCTTCATCCTCTCCGAACGAAACTCGAGAAGTTGCGGCGGAGAGAGCTCCTACCTCACAGATATTCACACGCGAAGAAGACGATGGTCTTCGTGGGTCATTCATTGTTGACGGGAATACACCAGCAGCCGATCGGTAGAACGAATTATGCTTAATTGATTAGCAAAAGGCTGCAGTGGTACACCAGGTATGCGTCTAGACAGACAGTCTCTAAAATGTTCTCGAAGATCCCTCTGTTTGCTGAAACGAGACCCTGCAACATAGACAGATTCTACTTTCATGCCAATTCTAACGCACCCAAAGCCCATTTCCTTGTCTCCCTCCGCAGTACGATTCCTAGTAAGTCTCACCGAAATTAGCCCTAAATTCCTTATGTGACTGTACCCAACGCCAGAACTCACACACTTTATAATTGCATTCACAAGAAAAGATAGAACCACTTAAATACCCGCTTTGACCATACATACACTCAGTACTTCTTGTTAGATTTTTTCATTGTTACCTTCCTCGTCCCCCTTCTCTTCCTCCTCGTCGTAAATTTCGCAGTCGTCGTACTGGCAATCCGCGATCTCACCAGTATAAAACAGCACGGCGCGTGGGATGACTTCCTCGCGTATTTGAAGGCCGATTTCGAAGTCGCTCATCAACGCCTCGTATACTGCTTTCTGTAAAGTCAGTGTACTTCGACCATTTGATTACAGATATAACTCACGTCGTTGTCAGCGAAATGTGTCGGGTTTGGAGGTTCAAAGAAATTGAAGAAGCTGTCGGTTTTTACGGACTTGAATGTTGTCTTCACTTGACCGGTGGAGCTGTTCCGCATCTTCTTCTGTACCACCTTTCTTGTAAGGTTCCGTCCTTCCTTCCACTCAATATGAGTCCTATGTGTAACTCGTATACGCAGTAATGGGAATAACTTACGCTCCGCAGTCGAAAATTGACAGTCCTTCGTAGTCAAACGGGTTTTCTGGGTCGACATTTTCGCTGAGCACGTAGTGCTTTTCCAAGACCGTATTTTCAAAGAACTCGTTGAGTCCAAATTGGAAGCGAAGAGTGAAGGACTAAAATATTCGCTAGCATACGTGCACATGGTCATGACGGAAACGTACTGGAGGATTCGACTCAACTATACATGTTATATCGTTCAAATGCGCAAGAACGTCCTTGTCCGCCGGAGTGATCATTGCAGCCGTCGTTTCACAATGCAGCAACGTCAACAACCAGAACTTTGGAATCCCACGCACACCGTCGTCCGGGTTTTCCTTGTCCCAGGCCTGCTCCAACTTCTAAATAATAAACGTAAGAAATATAGTAAAGACCCTTTACCTCCAGTCCTTCTTTGTCGGCATTGTGCAACAGAGGAATGTCCGCGTCCTGGTCGGTTGGCTCCTTGGTACCTGTGATGAGGGCGCATCTCTGTTCTTGCAGCTTGTTGAAACGCAGCTGGAACTCCACATCGAGTTCGTGTATACGGCGATAGTACTCCGCTTCAAGCTTGATGGTGCTCAGCTGGAGCTTCTTTAATGCACGAACGGTTCGGCGCGTCCTTGCGGTTGTCCGCTGCAGATCCGCTGAGAACTCCAGGACTTCCCGCGGTTCACTCATTTCTAAGCAATTTCTGGAACAGGAAACAAATTATACCAAACCACCAACTTAGAACGGCAGAAACAAAGTACCTTCAAACACCAAACGCCAATTGATGGACAGCCCCTAAAGTCTCCTGTGGCTCGTTTGGAATCGTAACGTCTCGAACAACCTCGTCTCGGGACTTCTTTTCAATTCGAACTTTAAGGATTTGTTGGCACACCCGTATATTGATTTCGACGTGTGTAGAAACTGTGGCACAGAGAATCTGATTGTGGGTAAGAAGCCATTCGGCACCCGGCGTATTTTCTTCTACAAATTCACGGAAAGCAACAATTCCGCAAATTCTCCTACACCTCCTTAGCGTTCACAGTTGTTCCTACATCGTTCAGGATCTATGCATAGGACAGTAAAATGAGCATATAACCCACAGGAACAAGAAAATACTCGAGAGGATACGTTTATTGTAGTAACCAGAGGCTCAAATGCATGTGAAGACAAAGTGCCGAAATCTAGTCAGCGACCGGTGGACTACTTGTCCTCATCCTCTTCGTTCTAACGGCGCGATTTCTCTGCATTTTCAGTTGTGCAATCGTCTTCTTAGAATTTCTTAAACGCTTCCGGAGCAGAATTAGCTCTTTCCGACCCTTTTCAGTGGCATCCTCGTTTTCTTTAATACTCCTGTTTATCTCACTGATAGCAGCGACCACTTTGTTGCTCGGATCCGGCAGAATGCAAAGTCGACTTCCACAATAGCAGTGCTCCAACTGCTCACAGTTAATGGCGTCACTCCACCAATTAAACCCGTAATCTATTGTCAGTTCTTCGTGGGCCTTGATGTCACGAACTGCGAAGAATCCTAGGTGAGGAAGGTCGCCGATTCGATCCTTCTTGAAGAAGCGAAATGGCTTCAGATTCTTCTCGCATGAGTGATTGAAGAATCGGGAGACGTTACCGTGATGGAACGGGTCGATGATGATGATGTTGTTTTCATCGCCACTCTGAAATACTACAGTATATATTTACTCAGCGATTTCACACCTTTGTTTATCAACAGGTTTCTGCACGAATATCATAGGATATAATCAATGTATAAAATCAAGAGTTCCTAACCCTTTCCAACACCTACCATGTCCTTCACACCATAAGTGTAGTTGATTACGGGATTATCCTGTATATCGTCGCTGTTCTTATAGACGCGGCCAGTGAATTCGCATATATACGATCCGATGGGAATCGGCTCTCGGACGTGGCACGTGAATCCCCGATTTCTTGTCATAACGAGCTCCACACGGTATTGAATTGCGTCTTGAATGAACGTTTTACGCTTGCATTTTCCTCGACAAGCGCAATTTGGGGAGCATTCTATGTAGACGGTAGACTCGCCTTCAAGGCTATGAATGTGTGCGGGATCAACCTTTCCATCCTAAAATGAGTTACGTTACAAAAGAAAATACTAAGTACGGACGTACCACAACTTTCACGGAGGAGTTCATAACACATAAGCATTTTTGGGAGTTGCACTCACCATCTTTACAAGCACAGAAGTCCTGGAGAGAAAATAGGTGTAAAGGGGATGGCTATAAAATACATACCGTAAAGGTCTTCGTTGGATCGACCTCATCCATATATTGATTCACTTCGGAGAATGAGAATGCTGGGTGCAACCCCTTATCGTTATAGATGTTGATGAGTCGCACCGGATACTTCGGTAGACAATTTTTAAGGCGCTCGTCGCGGTACACCAAGTCCCTAAATTCAAACATCACCATTAAGACAATGAGGACACTACATACTCAATGATATAGGGGCCGCCCTTGTTTGGTAACGCCAAGAAACCGTTCCGGTTGTCTCGTTCTTTATCATTCTCATCACTGTTGTTGACTTTTGTCTTGCGTGCAGAGGAAGAAGCACACAAAGAGGTGGTAATGTGTCCGTTAGTTTTGTTTGTAGTCTCTTCATCAGACGAATCGGAATCGATAGTGATTACGACAGGTTGACATGCCATGAGGATCTGAAAAGGTACTTTTTTTGGCAACTTTATTTCCCAAATCTATGGCATTACACCATGCAGGACGCCATAGATGTACAACTAAGTAAGAAAGAGTACAGTACGCACACAGTATTTGCCCTGGGTCGACTTGGCGTGTTTTCTTCGACAAATTCACGGAAAGCAACCATTCTTAGCGTTCACAATTGTTCCTACATCGTTCAGGATCTATGCAGAGTACAGTAAAAGGAGCATATAACCTACAGGACCAAGAAAATACACGAGAGGATACGTTTATTGTAATAACCAGAGGCTTAAATGCATGTGAAGACAAAGTACCGAAATCTAGTCACTTGTCCTCATCCTCTTCGTTCTGAAGGCGTGATTTCTTCGCGTTTTCAGTGAGACAATCATCTTATTAGCATTTTCTAAGCGCTTCCGGAGCAGAGTCAGCTCTTTCCGGCTCTTTTCAGCGGCATCCTCGTTTTCTTTAATACTCCTGGTTATCTCACTGATAGCAGCGGCCACTTTGTTGCTCGGATCCGGCAGAATGCAAAGCCGACTTCCACAATAGCAGTACTCTAACTCCTCAGAGTTAATGGCTTGCTCCCACCATTTAAAACCGTAATCGATTGTCAGTTCTTCGTCAGCCTTGATGTCGCGAACTGCGAAGAATCCTAGGTGCGGAAAGTCGCCGATTCGGTCCTTCTTGAAGAAGCGAAATGGCTTCAGATTCTCCTCGCATGAGTGATTGAAGAATCGGGAGACGTTACCGTGATGGAACGGGTCAATGGTTATGGTGTTGTTTTCATCGCCACTCTGAAATACTGCAGTATATATTTGCTCAACGATTTCCCGATATGTTAACTTTGTTTATCAACAGGTTTCTGTACGAATATCATAGGATATAATCAATGTATAAAATCAACAAGAGTTCATAAGCCTTCCCAACACCTACCATGTTGCTCACAGAATAAGAGTAGCTCATTACGGGATTATCTATATCCTCTTGCTTCCTATAGATACGACCAGTGAATTCGCATACATACGATCCAATGGGAATCGGCTCTCGGACATGGCACGTGAATCCCCGATTTCTTGTCATAACGAGCTCCACACGGTATTGAATTGCGTCTTGAATGAACGTTTTCCGCTTGCATTTTCCTCGACAAGCGCAATTTGGGGAACATTCTATATGGACGGTATGGTCGCTTACAAATTTGTGCATATACCCGGGATCAATCTTTCCATCCTAAAACGAGTTACGTCACAAAAGAAAACACTAAGTACGGACGTACCACAACTTTGACGGACGAGTTCATAACACATTCGCATTCTTCGGAGTTGCACTGACCATCTTTACAGTCACAGAAGTCCTGGAGACAAAATATGTGTAAAGGGGATGACTGTAAAATACATACCGTAAAGGTCTTCGTTGGATCGACCTCATCCATATATTGATTCACTTCGGAGAATGAGAATGCCGGGTGCAACCCCTTATCGTTATAGATGTTGATGAGTCGCACTGGATACTTCGGTAGACAATTTTTAAGGCGCTCGTCGCGGTACACCAAGTCCCTAAATTCAAACATCACCATTAAGACAATGAGAACCCTGCATACTCAATGATATAGGGGCCGCCCTTGTTTGGTAACGCCAAGAAACCGTTCCGGTTGTCTCGTCCTCTATCATTCTCATCACTGTTGTTGACATTTGTCTTGCGTGCAGAGGAAGAAGCACACAAAGAGGTGATAATGTGTCCGTTAGTTCTGTTTGTAGTCTCTTCATCAGACGAATCGGAATCGATAGTGATGACGACAGGTTGACATGCCATGAGGATCTGAAAAGGTACTTTTTTTGGAAACTTTATTTCCCGAATCAATGGCATTACACCATGCAGGACGCCATAGATGTACAACTAAAGGCTCGGCCACGATTCAGCAGCAGAGAGCAGTAAAAAACGCCGAAAAGTATCGGCATTTTTTGTTGTTCGGAGTCAGCGGATGGGGAAGCTGATACGGAAGCGAACAATCGTGGCCACCTAAGCGAACAAAAATTCGGACGCGGATGCGTAAGCGAACGAATCGTGGCCGAGCCTTAAGTAGGAAAGAGACACACAGTAGACACACAGCATTTGCAAAGCAGACTGCATTTCTTGGCGATCCCTGGGTCGACTTGGGCGATGTTGGTGCTGCTATTTTCCGGTCCCCGGGGGTGCTACTAACAAGAAGAAGGTATTGTTCGGTAGAATCAAATAATAGACAAGGTGCAACGCAGGTATACGTCCCCAACATCCACAACTTCCTGGGATGTGGCCGTATTGTTTGTTGTTGGTGAAAATTAGGGAAGGTTCGTGGCGGGACACGGTTCTCATCGGACGTGACTATGATACGCAGTGGTGAACTTGATCAGCGCCACCAACTTACCCTGTTGACTGTGTTATGCACTTAAGGACGAAGAGTGACGAGTGAACTCTGACAAAGCGAACCCTCCATTGACAGGCATCTTGACAGTTCAAGAGTCTTGAAGATTTCGACTCGGTGCGGTCAACCCGGTTACAGGAAGGAAATGCTTAACGTGAAAATGCTGACAGGGATGCAGTCTACGATCCACAACTCCAGAAGCTGAAGCTACCCTTTGACCAGTCTTGCTGGAGGTTAGGCGTTCTGTGCGACTTCCTCCTTTAGGACTGACTCTTGGAACCAGAAGGCTACCATGAGGGGCCATCCCTAACCTTCTCGGAACGCTGTCAATCGGAAGTGCGCAAGCGGATACCCAGTTGCATACACTTTTCGGGGACACTACGATAATACGGTAAGAGGTGGATTTTCAAACTCAAAGGCTCTTTCCAAATCATATAACGTCGGCCTCAAATCACTCAATGTTTGTAGAGCCGAAATGCTCCCAGTTTGAAGACCGAAAACCGATAATTCTGTCGGAGTAGCCCCGACAAGTTTTATATTTCGCTCCACGTATTCCATTTTCCAAGCTCTTCACTTCTGGTTCCCAAGTTATGGCTTCGCTCAACCAAACTGGTAAACTAACGTCGAAGTGTATCATAACAATCCATATGAGACCAATGGGAAAGATTAGCTCTGGATTCGATAATGTGACGATCACTGGTGAGTTCGTTTTCCGAGGAGAGTGTTCAGTGGCACTTCCAGCTGTACCTTTTATTCATTCTTTTCACTCTTTGTCAGGCACTATGGCTAATGCCGGCGAGTCTACGTCACAGGCTGTTCACGACGGTGGCTCTCTCACGGTGACGGTGTTGGAAACCGCTGAAGAGCAGGTTCTCACATTTCCCTCTTTGTATTTTATTCAACAAGCGTATTTCAGCAGCAAGCACCGCTTGTTTTGCGCTTACGAGGAACGACACCTGTAGAAGAACGCCCACGGTAAGCTTTGCTGTCCGAAAAGTTTAGATTCATTCAATAATTGATTTTTCTCGCCGAAGTAACCGTAATGTTCTTTCCAGAGTTCGCTGGGCAGACGACACGGTTGACAATGAAGGGATGGGAAAGGCGAAATCCAAATGTTGCTGCATCTACAAGAAGCCGAAGAAGTGGGATGAGTCGTCTTCAGACGATGACTCGGTGAGTTTAGTTACCGCGTTGGTAGTTTTCTCATGCTAACTTCTAGGACTGTGAGACGGGTCGTTGCCGAGGCCACGTCGAAAAGCGGAATCCTCATGATCACGACGGATCTGGCCCAAGTGGAGGTGGACAAATGGTATAATTTATACTCACAATAATACTTTTCTGATACTCTGATTCATATTGAACGATAAATTTACTTCCTCTTGCTAATCCTCTCCGACCTCTTCACACCTTCAGGTGTTTTTCCTCTTTTCTTCTCAAACTTCTTCTTTTTCAGTTGCTTTCGGAGTTCCGTCAGGCGTTTCTTGTAATCCTTTACGTCCTTTTCCAGCTGTTCACACTCCTTGTCCATTTCAGCATCAGTGAGTTGGAAGCGTTTTGGGCTCGGTAGCACACAGTAGTCCGAGTCACAACAGCAGTACTGGATGAACTCGTTGTTGATGTTCATTGCCCACCATTCGAGTCCGTAGTCGATGGTGAGCTCCTCGCCTTCTAGGATGTCGCGCTTCGCAAAGAAGCCGATGTGAGGTCGCTCTATGAAACGTTGCGCTCGAAAGAAGCGGAAGGGGAGAAGATTTTCATTGCAGGAATGATTGAAGAAACGCGCTGCATTGCCATAGAAGAAGGGGTCGATCACGCTATCCTTGCCCTCCTAAAGGAAGTTATTTTAGTATGCAATTGTAAGCCCTTCAAGGAGTGTTACCGTGGTGGGGTGATGATAACTGGTGTACATAAAGCTCTGCACGGCTCTATTGGTAGCATCGCGCTTCGCGATCACTTCTCCAACAAACTCGCACACAAACGATCCTTTTCTGATGCGATCCAACGTCCGGCACCCAAATCCCACATGTTTACGGCGAAATATCTCGTATCGATAGGGCATCGACTTGTTGCTGAAGACGTTACTGCATTTGCCCTTGCAGCCACAATCTTCGCAGCACTCAAAGAGTACGGATTTATGGTAGTCGATTTTCTCTTGGCAGGGGTCAATTTTACCGTTCTGAAAACGCCCTTTCCAGAAAGTGCGATAAAACGCGTTTTACCTTTAACCTGATATTGCTCTTTGTGCGACAGTTGCATATCCTGGGATCACAATTTCCGCCTTCGCATTTACAGTAGCTCTGAAAACTTGTTGGTATTCATAATTCGATGTATCTACGAACCACAGTGTCCCGGCTTTCAGGTATTTTGTAGAGATTCTCCGCGGTATAGATGAAAACGTCGGATCCGTAGTCCATGTCGTCGATTGTGTTGATGACGCGGACAGGAATATCTGACTGGCCGTCGGCAATGTTTCTGAAATAATTTATACATGTTCAGTCAGTATGTGGTGGAATGCTAGCCAGAATGCTCCATTCTACTCTAAGGGGCGGCCCTTAGAGCAACAATAACAATCCCCTAAATGAACTTACGGTATAAAATAAGGTAGATTCTGATCAGGGCCATCAGCGAAGATCTTCCTGCTCTTTCGCACGGCAATGATGTCCGTCTGCTGTTCCGGAGGCAAGTCCACCGCGAAAACTTCGTTGCTTGTCTGACTTGACGATATTGTTGAGGCAGACGACACGGATGATGATGAAGAAGAAGAAGAAGATAGGGAACTCGACGAAGAGGACATCACGGAATCGGAGCTAACGGAGATGACCGAAGGCGATCGGTTCCTCTCGCATTGGATGTCCGCCATCTTTCCTGAAAGCTGAGATTCAGTGGCGCTCGGATGTTCACCGCCGCGCTGCTGACGGGACGGAAGCGATGACGCGGGTGGGTGCAGCCGCCAAGATCGATTTGGAGGAGAGAAGCGTGTGTGCTTGGGAGAAGGCAAGGAAAGGTCAAAACTTTTCAGTTCAGTCAAAACGTTTCAGCCAAAACCTAAGGATGCAAAGTGTGCACTTACTCCTTCACGAACTGTCCGAGAGCGATTTTCTCGACGGATAATTTCAGCTCACTGACATCTGAGGAACACAGTCGTTAAATTCCAGACTTTAACGATTTTAGAATTTTGTGTAATATATGCTCGACAATAAGGGCTCAAGTATGCTTAAGTGCTCCAAAATGTGACCTAACCGAACGTGCGAGATTTAAATGGTATCACGAGGCGTCGGTTATTTCGCATTGCTGGTCCGAACATATGGACGTTGCCTCGTGGTGGGTCCATCGTCTCCGTACGCGACTGTCCTTACTATATGTGGAGTGACTGATTTCATATATTAGGCTCACTATTGAGGTCAAGGGATCCAATTGATTGCCAGTCTCTGTCCGTGCTTTTCGATTCGCTCTCGTTGTCTTGTTTCGAATTTGCTCCTTAACGGGTCTAGTATTTTCAGCCACGTTTCGTCAGAATGGCAACGTTCAACCAGCAGACGGCTGTTTCGGAGATGATCCGCAAGGGCGGACGGCACGACGAGCTCGATGAGAAACGGAAGAGCAAGCAGGACTATCAGAAGCAGCGCGATTTGGAGGAGCAGCGGAAAGCCGGAACGGCGCCGGCGATGGTCGACGTGGACACTGGGCGGGACATCAATCCACACATCCCCCAGTTCATTTCGCAGAATCCTTGGTACGTCCCATCATCTGGTCCAACTCTCAAGGTAAGAAGTAGTTTCAACAATCTTTCCTAACACGTATTTAGCATCAACGTCCTCATCCTGAACGTCAAAGAGATATCGCCGAAACCGACCAGTGGTATGCCCGAGGCGTCACGGGCAAACGTGCTACAAAGTGGCGGAAAGGAGCATGCGAAAATTGTGGAGCTATGGGTCACAAGGAGCGCGACTGCTTAGAGCGTCCTAGGAAACGAAAGGCAAAATATTCTAATCGTGACATAGCAGCAGACGACATCGATGCAGTAAGTCATTTTATTTGGAGTTTAAGTAGCTTATTTAATTGTTGCAGGCGGATCTGACCCTTGGCTATGACGCAAAACGCGATCGCTGGAACGGCTACGATCCGAAGGCGCACCAGGAAACCATCGAGCAGTATAAGCAGACGGAGGAGCTCAGACGACTTCATCGTGAGCAGCAAATCAAAGATGGGGAGCTGGCTCCACCTGAGGACAACGAAGACGAGGACAAGTATGCGGATGACGCCGATATGGCCGGAGTGTCGGTCGACATGGACTCCCGAACTCGCATTACCGTTCGTAACCTCCGAATCCGCGAAGACACGGCCAAGTACCTTTACAACTTGGATCCGAACGGTCCCTACTACGATCCGAAGAGTCGGTCCATGCGCGAGAATCCATTTGCCGGCGTCCCGGGCAGAGAGAAGGAGGCGGCCAAATTCGCCGGTGAGAACTTCGTTCGCTACACCGGAGAAGTTCAGCAGGCCAACGAAGCTCAAGTCTTCGCATGGAGCGCTCGGTGTCAGGGAGTCGATGTACATGCATTGGCAGAGCCGACGAAGTTGGAACAGTATAAGAAAGATTTCGAGGAGCAGAAGGAGAAGTCCAAGAAGGAACACATGGAGAAGTTGATAGAGAAGTATGGTGGACGGGTAGGTATCTTGACCCCACTTGTAAATCAGTCACCATATCTTATATCTGAGAAGCACGGTAGCTGCCTTCCATTCTGCTTGTGTTGACCTATTTTTCACTGTTTGGTTTCAGGAACATATCGAAGCGCCACCGAAGGACCTTTTACCTCAACAGACAGAGCAGTACGTCGAGTACAGCAGAACTGGAAATGTCGTGAAAGGACAGGAAAAGGCGACGGCGAAGAGCCGTTTCGATGAGGACGTCTACCCCATGAATCATACGTCCGTTTGGGGCTCATACTGGGAGGACGGCAAGTGGGGATTCAAGTGCTGTAGAGCAACGATGAAGAACGCATACTGTACCCGAGTGGCGAAGTAGGCGCTGTTGTTTGCTGTAAAAAGTTGTCTTGGTGATGAGCCCACTTCATAAACCAATATTTGTTCCTGTGTGTCTCCGAGTTCTGTGGTCATATGGACATCAGTCTTCTTGTACCTCGTCCACTTCATTTCAGTTGGCATTCGCATTGATCATGAGGAGGTGTATCGTGAATTAAAAGTACAAAAAACCACATTGCCGAGCATATTCGCTTCATTTTATCGGTGGCTTATGCATTTCTCACTGGTCCTTACCGTAATCGTCTAAACTCTCTTCCATTTAGACAGCATGCGAGACGCTATCATGGGCACAATATCCCGCCTTGATGCTGAGTGGAGCGCGAGTGTCGTCTTGTCATCTGACCGTCACCAGTCCGATGTCTTCAGCATCCGGTTCTTCTTCCTTCTTCTCGAATGGGGTGCTCACGGTATCCCATGGATCATTGGCACCATTGTAGCCGCTTGTCGCTCGTTTCACTTTGGGTATACTTTACAGGAGCAGTGGAAGGCCTGCGTTCTTGTTTTTGGTTAGGCTATTGTGCTCCTGCTGTCCTACGATGTCTCCGGTTTAGGAATTTTCTTCGACTTACTAGTAACAGGCATCTTAAAGCTTACGTTCCGACGTCCGCGGCCACCGTATAACAAAGGAAATGATCAGGTAGGTAGCTTATTCATTGTATCTAAGGTATGCAGGCGTTTCCAGATTTTTGATGCTCCAGTAGCCGATAAGTTCTCGTTTCCATCGGGTCACTCATCCAGGGCGGCGATGCTGTCTGTTATAGGGTAAGTCTATTGTTGTAGCTGCTACTATTTATGTTCACATCAAGTATCGGAATGATGTATTATGCTTCAGGTTTGGGATCCTTCAACCTCAAGATCTACTTTTAAAAACCATTCTCGTATCTTATCCTGTTATACTAGGCTCCTCAAGAGTGATGATGGGCAGACACTACATTACGGACGTCTTGGCAGGTATTTCCAGAGTGCGCTTCAATGCACGCCAATATTTCTAGGCATCGTCGCCGGGTACTTTGAAGGTCGCATCGCCCTGATGTTGCCCCAAGAAGCAGTCGATCTTGGGAGTCAACTGTATACTTATGTATTAACATATTTTTAGATGACTATAAAAGTATATTAGGATCGTTGACTGATGTAGGTAGGACTGGTGACGATGCGGACGGCGGAGTCGGTGTTCATGCGTTGCAGGTTTGAAGAAGGGCCGTAGATCATCTGAATCGGAAGGTTAACCCTTCTATATTTGCTCTGGTAGATCAGTCTGTATGTCTGAGAGCATCTAGACAAGTTCTCTCGGAGACAGAATTCTCGGTTCCCTGTCCGTCTCCGATACACTTACCACATCCGGATCTTCAGATCTGTGCAGTCGGTAGCCTCGAGCGCTCTGCTGGTGATACCGTTGTGCACAATTGCTGTCCACTATTGTATTCTGGAGAACGTTTAGCGTGTAAATAGAAATCTGCGCGCACCTGAGTGTAGTGCAGAGGTTCATCCAGCTGGTCAATGCTTCCTGCCTTTGGGAGCTTCGGTCCATTCAGTGCGTGAAGCTGATCGAAACTAACGGCTGTGTGCAAGGAACTCTGTGACGGAGTCCTTCCGTACCCGCTCCTCCAAAGCTCGATGGTCTCATCCAGATTCGGAAGCCCTAGTTCACTCCTGCTGCGGCGTAACTCGTCCTCTCTCTCCTTGCAAGTCCTTATCTCGGCAGCGATGAGCGACTCTCCAGCGCGGATCTGGTCAAGCTCCTGCATCGACTGCCGTTTGTTCTCCGGAACGTCCTTGAGGGACATGTCATGAAGACGGCGGAAACGAGGATGGTTGATGTTGTTGCTCGTGTTGTTCTTCACGTATCGGCCGTTGGTGGTCGGAGTGTGACTGCGGTTGAAAGGGCTCACGAGCGGCGCCACTTCTGCCACTTGCCGTATTTCCACGCTTACGGGGTGGAGTTCGGAGATGAGATTTTTGATTTTAGCCGGGAGGATTATGCCGAATTCTGAAAATAAAAATTGCATGATTACCACCAAGCATGAATCCTTACCTTGAACCATGTGCATGTTCTGTCGTAGCATCTGCAAAAACAGGAATTGATCTGTGTCCAGGGCGTACTCCATGGTGTCGTCCGAAGGGACGCTCTGGTGATAGGCGCTGTGTCGATTCGATGAGGCGTTCGCTGTTATGGACTGAGGAGTTGCTTGCTGTAAACGTCAATTGAATTCCGGCTTATTCACTACTGCTACAGTTCACAGTATACGGAGCAATGGGTTCCCTAGCTTCCCACTCGTTTCTCCGTTGCTTTAACGCCTCTCAAATGAATGAGGGAGCAGCAGAAAATCACGTGGGAAGGCTCACCCAATTTTGCGAATATGGCTGCTGGAACCATGTAACTTACTCTATGAGGAGACTTGTTTGCTGCTTGGCTGTACACCTGAGCCGGTTGGTGGTGATGCCACCCATTCATCTGAGGATTGGGCGAAGTGCCTCTTTCGAATTTGCTTTTAGTCTCGCTCAAATTGGCGATGGACTCTCTGCTGATTGCCTGCTTGATCTGACTCCTATCGTACCACGGTCGGTGGTCCATCTTCATCTGCACATTTAGGGAATCAAGTGATTTTCCCTTGTAAAGCTTTTTGGGTTGAGCCTCTAGCTGAATTTGGCGCTTCTCCATCTCTGCTTCTTTCTCCGTCTGCTCCATCTTCTGTCTTCGGTGTACAGGGATCTTGCTGTCCTTGGGGATGATTTCGGTGGACTTGGCAGAAGCAACAAGCGACGCGGACATCGCGTCGTTGGACCGCCATCTGGGGAACCCGTAGGTCTTTCGCTGAGCAGCACAAGCCGCTTCTCGTGCCTGAAAAGAAGGTTTTGATGATGTTCAATTTCCTCTTGCGTCTCAAGCGCTTTACATATGTTAAGAACTTTATCGAACTCGGAAAGACTATAAAGGGTCCTACTACTTACCCACTCACTCACCTTCTCCTTCTCTTCCTTGCGGATGTTCTCCTCCCAGTAGCGCTTGATCATCGGTCGTTTGGACATCCCTCTACCAGCCAGCCGTCCGACCCAGAAGTTCTCGGTGCCCACAACACCTAAAAACTTTACAACCATCAAAACGGCCTCGGGAGTGGGATTGGGGCGGTAACGTAACCACCGTTGTCGCGATCCCGCTTCTGTCACTGGCGCGCTTCTTGTTGACATAGCACTCAAAAGCGCCGGTTTTGACAACCTTATGTCATTAGGTGGTGGGCGCGAACACCGTGAACGGTGAAAGCAGAAGTAGCGCGGTTTACGGCCAGCCGTGAATCAGGCGTTCCGCAATATTTTGACACGTGAATCAGAAGCTCGCGACCTACCTGTCGAAACGCGGCCATTCGGCTGCCGGGAAGCCGCGCGGATGTCTTCGGTGAGCTGGGGAGCGTTTCGGACGGTGCTGTCCGAAGAGGAGAGGGCGAAGCTGGTGGTGGAGCTGCCCCCGTCGAAGGATGAAGGTGTGTTCGGTGGTGTATCCGAAGTAGAACCTAAAGGTGCGACGAACGTTGTAGTTGCACGAAGATTTTGAATGGACCCTATGAATGTTTGAGAGCTTCCAACGTGGGCATTTGTTCAAATGCCAACATATGAATTTATTGATAACCCAAAGGTTTTTTTTACGAAAAGAAGCGACTACAGGCTGCGCGGATCTCCACTGACTCCTGAAACAGTCTCCTCTTGCCTAATCGCCAATGTAAATAGTGCGAGCTCGTGAAAAAATCAATGGAACATTGGAATTTCGAGTATTTGTCTCCATGAAGCGGTTGTAAGTTAAATTAATTAAGCAAGCGTTCTTGTTACACATGTTCTGTAGAAGGCGTTATCTTTGGAATTGTAGAGTAGGCAATTGGTCGGGATTACACCGGAGTACTTTGTTCCAAAGCCTTATAAATTGTCGGCAGCACAAGGTCGTCGATTACAAGTACAACTCACTACAAATCATTTTGAGTGTGGTTAGATCAAGGATTTTTCATTTCATTCTGGCCAATAATAAGCAATAAGGACAGGCTATGACCCTCAAGTACTTGTGAGATAAGAGACTCACGCACTTCAGTTCCTACCTATCGAAGATCGTTCTCTCTTCAATTCGAACATCCTACTCATCCGGCTATCAGCAGTAACCCTGTCGATGACCGTATGCCTAAACGTCCTGTAGTCGATGTCCTTGCTCGCTTCATCCGTTGTTCGCATTTCAAAGGACGGCTAATTACAGAAGGCGCAGCGAAGTAATTGACGAGCTCGAGGCGTCGGGATGCGCACAACGAGTCAAGAGTTTCGGCCCCACAAGAACGAAGAAGAAGTGCAAACAAATAAGATGTGCGCGAGCAACGAAGAAGCTGCCGGCGGCTGCTGGTTCGTGGCGAGCAACTCAAGAAACGGCAGGCCAAGGCAGGAGGGTCTGTCAATAGGAGTCAAGCGTTTCCTGGCCACCACTTCGCTCGGAGAGGCTCGCAAAGCGCTGAAGAAGATGAAAAATGATACGGTCCTGCAAGTTCGAAGTTCGCTTTTCAGGGCGGCGGCGTTGTAACAACAGTTCTGTTTGCTTAGGATATCAGGCGTTCGCACATTCGCGCGCATCTAACTAAACTGGTACACAAGTAACAATGGGCACTAGTCGGGATTCGGCGTCGCCAGGAGTTTGGGCATCCCTCACGGTCTTAGGCATCCCCCTCAATACAATTATTCTCGTGATGTGACGTCCAGAATAGAAGCTGAAAATGTTCCATTTGGTATTCCATACTCTGATTCACAACAGATAGCGAAAGAGATTACGCGTCGGGCAAATCGGCTTCTAGAGGTTCGAACATTTCGCGGAGATTGGGAATTCCACAAGTTTCTGAAACACATCCGATTAAACTGGCATACTAACGTTACAAACCAAGAATACGCTTTAGGGAACGCTTGACACCAACCAACTTCTCCCTCGAGAAAAGAGCGTCTCCGCCGACGGAGAAATAACAGCAAACAATACGAAACAGCGTGGCTTTGGCATTGTCCGTGAGGACGTCAACGGCCTGAGGGAAAAACTCAATGATGAATGTTATGGCTTCGTGGATGTGGGTGCCGACGAGAGCCGCACTGAAAATACGTGTACCACCGGATATATGACAATATGACTTACACTGTGTCGTCAACAACTTCGTCGTGATTCTCCACCAACTCCACGAGTCCCTCAATTAGTTCGACGCAGCAGACCAGCTTCTCGTCATTCACTCCCGAAGGATTGTGGAGCAGAAGGCGCAGCTGGACGGTAAGCAGAGCGGCAAACAGGGGAAGCACGCGTAGATCTTCGCTGAACCAAGCGCTGTCGGCTAGTTGGAAGGCAGCATGCGCGATCGCGAAGCACATGTCCGAGTAGTCCGCAGCTAAAAACCGACTTCCTCCTTACTTTGTCAAGAGAAATCAGCTTACATAAATGTTTGGTGCGTAGAATTCCGAATATCACCGTATGCAGTTTGCCGAGCCAAAGGTTCTGGGGGAGTCGTGCAGATTCGGAATCCTTGCTAAGTTCGGCGGCAATCACGCGGCGAAATCGAAGGCACTGCAGTCCTTCTAGTGCGTCCTTCAGTTCATCCATCTTCGGGAGCTGGAAACACGTGAATGGGAAGGAGAACCAGATGATCCTCACCTCATTTTCGCTCTTCTTGGCGCGACTATGCTCCAGCAGTTTGTCAATGGCGGAGTTTACATCGATGAAGCCTAAAGGTAAGACAATAAGGTAGATGAAAAGGGAAGGAGACCTCTAACGCTCAGTGGACCCAGAAGCACGATCTTCCGCTATTTTGGCGACATCCATAATCGAGACGATCTGAAAAGACACTTATTGACAGATGGTGGCTGATAGAACACGAAAGCTCGACAGTACGACGTAAAATCGACAACTTCATTGTGGAACAAAAGAGAAACGTGGGTCTTCGAAATACTCAAACTTCCCTCCATTCGCTGTGAGATTTCCGAGATAGATCGAACGGCTTCACCGGAACAGGAGGGCGGAGTTTTGTGTCCCTCTCGGTGGCTCGGATAACTTTGCGTATGAGTGAGTGATTACAGTGGCCACAAAGATCGATGACAGTGGTTCTGACCTTAAAAGGAGATAACCTGAAAAGAGCTGTGATACTAGACGAGACTACCGTAGACAACACCAATGTCTTGTTCCATTTGTCTCTCCTCCCCAAGAAGAATCCGATCACTTCCGCAGAAGGCCCGTACCAAACAGTCGGACGACATCGACTATGACGTCGTCGAGCAAATTCAGCAGCAGTTCATGGGACTCCGCCGTTACTTCGACGACGAGTGGATCAAATGCACGCCTTGTCGGATTTGAAGTCAACGTTTTGTGGGATCGCGAAATGCGCATCGAACATGATCTGCGCCTGGAGTGGAGCAAACGCGACAAGAATTTCGTCGAATCGCTGGCTTCCTCTCATGCTTGTTCGGGTGAGTTCCGTCAGTCCTCAGTCATCTTGCAAGATCGGTATGCTTTTAGACAATAAGATGCGCCGAAGCCGGAGCTGATGTAAAGTAATGTGCTTGCGTTGCAATAAAAATTGGACCCGAACAGTGAAGTTTATTACAGTATGCTGCTAGTTCATGAAATCAAATCCAGTTGCGAGGGCTACAATACACAAAATCGCCACTACTAGGAAAATGACGAATAAAGCTCCGAATATCGCCATCATCACCTTCTGTGTTGTCGACCTCTTCCCGTCATCGCCTTCATCTTCGTCATCGTCACATTTGGTATCCGTTAAACTCTTCTGCTTGCTTTTCTTCGCTTCCTTTGCCACTTTTCCTTCTTTCTTCGCGTTTTTTCCTTCTTCCTTCGTGTTTTTCCCTCCTTTCTTCGTGTTCTTTCCCTCCTTCTTCACGCCATTTGCTCCTTTCTTTACTTTGCTGTTACCCTTCGGCTCGCTGTTCGATTCATCGGTATTTAAATCAGTTTTCTCATCATCTTCTTTCTTATCCAGCTGTGTTCCAGCACCGTTATGGGAATCCTTCCTCGCGGAGGGCGTCTTCTTTTTTGGCACCGAATTCTTGCTCTTTCCCGTCCCTACTATTGAAGCGAGTGAGCCTTTCTTTTTTGCATTCTTGGCCGGGTTCTGCTTATCTACAACTCGATTGGAGCGGACAGCGGGCCCTCCTGCCAAATAGTCCGATCGCACTGGTGATGATGGAGGACGAGGTGGCGGTGCTCCAGGAGGGGGTCCGGGAGGCATCGGCGGCGGTGCAACGGCCGCATCTCCACCGACCGCCGGGCCTAAAGGCTCGTAGTTGTCGTCCATGGTTTGTACTGCCAGTCAGACGCTTGAACTGAAAGCAATGGTTCCACGGGTCGCAAGAAATATGTGCACTCACTTGATTCTCACGAGGCAAACTCGAGTTTCGAGCTCACGACAGAGCCTCGGATTGACCGAACCGACTCGAAAGCGCTGATGACAGCACAAATGAATTCCGTTTTGGACTTCAGTAGGATCGTTCTGTCTACTCTTGATGTGTCTGTATGGAGCCGAGCTCTCAGCTGCTACTGTCAACTCATCGAAACTACCGTATTCGCCACAAAGGTTCAGTTTTAGTCGTTGTTGTAACAAACTCTCAGAAGGTTGTAAATTGGGAAACTCTTTGGTGTAGCGTCATCTCCTGCGTTGAGCCGTCGTACACAAAGAGAGGAAGCAATTTTAAATACCCCTGAACCTCTCGCAGCGATAGCTCTTCTTGGCTCGTTGGTTTTATTCCTATTGTGGTTGTGGGATGTATGCTGATTGCTCTCCAGCATACAATTGGGTCATTCAGGGTTTCTCTGTGGATATGTCGTGCCTGTCGAGATTTGCCCCTTTTTGTAGCCGGAACTTTTGGTGCGTTTTCAGATGAATGCTTCTGACGGGATTCCTCACTCGGAAAGTGACAGTTCTCTTGGGGTACGTGTATTTTCGTTTCCTTATATTCCCTATATCTTTTCTCTAGAGCGCGGAAACTGTCGCTGATCTTAGATCCGCAGTAATGAAGCTCGAGAAAAGGAAAAGCGAATTGGAGGATGTCCTGGATGCTTACGCCACACAAGAGACAGTAAGTTCGATGCTTCTTGAACCCTCTAGAGGACTTTCTCAATAGGTTTTGCAAAGTGAGATGCACGGCCTCTCGGATCTGTGCATGAAGCTCCTTTCGCAAACGTCATTAGTTGGCGAAGCGCTGATTACCCAGAAGCATCATTACGCCGTACAGCTAACTGGCGTGGAAGAACAAATGCTGTCAGCGGAAAATTCACATGCAAAGGATTTGGAGCACTTGACTTCGACGATCTGGAAACTGAGCGCACAGAACGACGTAGGTTGCTGGAGAACAAGATGTATACGGTAATGAATGGATTTAGAAACTGATGAGGAAGAACAAGGAACTCATGGACCGTGTGCAGAGGCTGGAAGACGAGAAGACTTTCGGCTCAGATAAGCTCAGAAAACTGCAGGAGGAGATCGAGCGGCGCGATAAGCGTCACGAGGTATTCGCACACTCAATCTAGTTATACCAATGACTTACCGTTACAGGGAACTCGGAAAGAAATCACTGATATCAGCAAGCTCCTCGAAAAGCTCATTTCGGATGTGGCCGAATTTGAAGAAATGAGGAAGACGGAAACCGCTCAGTTGACCGAACGGATTGCCACGCTGCGGAAGGAAAGTAATGAATTGCGAGGGAACAAGAATGCGAAGAATACCGGCGGCAAAAGTGCGACAAACATCAAGGAAGCGGTAAACCAGGATGTTGTGATGGTGGTCTTTGCCGCTCTCGTCGTCATTTTCTTAGCGGTGGCCATTTTCTTAGCGAATCGAGTCTAATTTTTATGTTCGAAAGCTAATCTAATAAAAATCATCGTAGGAAGAAGGCCATGGCGACCGAAGTGAGAATAACCGGCATGGATGACAGTCTGACGGATCCCTTGTCCTTGGAAGTGCCCGTGGCAGTATTTGTAACTCCACCATTTCCAGTGCTTCCAGAAGGTTTCGCTCCAGTGCTTCCAGAAGGTGTTGCTCCAGAGCTGCCAGGGGGTGTCGCTCCAGAGCTACCAGAAGGTGTTGCTCCAGAGCTTCCAGAAGGTGTTGCTCCAGAGCTGCTAGGAGGTGTTGCTCCAGAGCTTCCAGAGGATGTTGCTCCAGAGCTTCCAGGAGATGCTGCTCCCGAGCTTCCAGAGAGTGTGGCTCCGGAACTGCCAGAAGGTGTGACTCTAGAGCTACCGTAGGAGCTACTTCTGCTTGCGGTGAAGTGTCCGGCAATACTGGCAGTGGTAGATACGGAGCCCCCGTTGTCGTTTGTAGTTCCGGGACTACTCGTCACAGGCGTAGAGGTAGAAATGGAAACGACTCCGGAAAGGGTAGTGCCCGCGAATGTCACATTGGAGGAAGATGGCGAAGGAGAGGAGGTTTGTTGTGGAGAAAGCGTTGGAAACGGTGCGGCCGTAGCGGTGAGGTTCTGAAAATAATTAATGTCAATAACTTTTCCAATTTTGGAGAACAAATCAATGCAATAGCTGTCTTAGTATGTACTGGCTCAAGCGGCTTTCTGTAAAACTGGAGAAGGATTCCATTCCGAGTCGGTTCCTTCAAGATACTCCAGTAGATATTCTGTTCAGGGCGACAGAAGCTGAACGACGGACAAAGCTATTCTTCTTAGATGGACAAGACCGAACGACACCATCGACTCGACAGAGGACCTTCTTCATCTCATCACTTTTGCAACGCTCTCATTTCCACACATATCAGATTTTTCTTATTTCCATGCATACAAATCTCAACTATACACACAAGCAGCGGATGCACAAGGAAATGTGCTCAAGACTGGCTGCTTACATAAGGCGGGATCAGGGGCTGCCTGGTGATGTTGAACTGTCCGTAGGTACTGAAGTTAATCGCACGCTTGTTGGATGCGTCGAAGTCGACGAAGTTCGCGATCATCTGGAGAGTCGGACCGGGTCGGTCGGTGGGGACCATGTGGCCGGCGCCCTTCACGGTCAGCAGTTCAAGGTGGACGTTCTCGTTGAAGAGGAACGATTTGACGTAGCCGGCCGTTTGAGTCTTGTACTGGTCGTTGATGGCGTAGTGCCAGGGCCTGTGCGTGCTGAGCAGCCGCGCGGTTCCATTGGCACTGTACTGCGAGTAGAGGTCCTCGAAGAACCACTGCGACTCCATCATGCCACAGGCGGTGTCGACGTCTCCGGTGTAGATGAGGACCTTGAAGTCCTTGGGTGCGTTCGCGAAGATGTACTTGTAGACGTCTCCCATGTCGATGTGCTGGTAGTGGTAGTTCGCGTTGATGGAGTCCTTGCAACTGTAGAACTGCTGCACATAGTCAGGGATATGGAGTGCCCCGCGCACGTGAGACTGGGCCAGGTAGGTCTCGAGTGCCTGACCGCTGTAGCACTGGAAGCCGCCGGTGTTGTCCGTGGAAAGGAAGTTGATTTGCGACATCTGGTTGTAGAAGGCGCTGCGGAAGCCTGATGCTCCCGGGAATTTCTTGATCGTCTCGAGCGTCTGTTGCTTCATCTTCTTAAGGTCCATGCCAAATGGCGACGAAGATGAGGTGTAGCAGTCTTGATAAAGATTGTAGACGTCATTTCTGAAAAAAAACGTGGTTTAAAATAAAAATAGAAACCTTAGCACAGGAATACTTTATCTCCGAAACAAAATCTATGAAGGAGACTGGGATTCGACCCTGCTACCTTCAATTCCCAGACCGGCTTATAAAATCGATCAAGCTGGAGGTCACAGGATTCATTCCGCGCCGAAAAAGGATTTTTTAAAAGGTGTACTTAAGCACACCAGAGTTGTTTCAAAATCTTTCTGCTACTTTAGATGCTTTGCACAGTATCTCTAAGTCTTACCCAGCGCTGTCCCAGACAACATTCTCGGCGATGTTTTGGATGATCTTTCCACACTTCTCCACATTAGGATCACTGTTGTTGTGCTTCGGGATGAAGTTGCCAAAACGCGGGATGTCAACGTAGTCCTCGTAGTGACAGTCAGAAGTCTGGAGTCCGCCGGGATTCTTGCAGCAACCGGCCAGTTGGTTCCACTCTTCGCTACCGACCATTCCGTGGAAGTACATGTAGTCGGGCAGGGAGCGCACGTTCTGGATGGAGCTCATGATGCCGTTGCCGACAATGAAGCCCTTGAAGTTTACGAACGACGGCTAAAAAGGAGTCACTTTTGTTAGTTTTGTGGAGCAAATGATTTACGTTCTGCTCCTGGAGGATGTGCTGGACCAACGTGGGCACGTAGACGCCAGCGTACGACTCTCCAGTGATGTAGAAGTCGTTCTGGAGGAGCTCTGGATAGACGGTGAAGAAGTCGAGGAGGGCATTGTAGTAGTCGATGGCACTCTAAAAAGAAAATGTTTGATTATTAGTGATGCCGTGGGTTCAAGTTGGACCAAAAAGATCAATGACCGACAAGTTTCCAATGGACAAACGCTACTTACCAGGTTGTCGCTGTAGGTAGTGTCGTTAGAGACACTGGGGTCTTGGTAGGAGAAACCGACTCCACGGGGTCCTTCCAGGAACATCATGTTGTATCCCTTGTTCCACGCGTAAACGTTCTCGAAGAGGGTCTGTCCGTCGGGGTTCGGGCGGAAAGGACCCTGTTCGCTGAGGAGTCCCAGTAGGGAGGAGCAGCCTGGACCGCCGTTCATCCAGAGGAGGAGAGGGTCCTTAGAAGGATTGCGCTGCGACTCGACGTACCAGTAGTGAAGGTAATGTCCTTTTACGTTGGCCTTCAAGTATCCGGAGTACTGTTTGAAGTTGATGTTGTAGGTGAGGCCGGGCAGATCGTAGACCTGGTCGGCGGCCTTCCGATTCACGTTGGCCGCTTGAGGAGGCGTGTAGAGGGGCAGAAGAGGCTTGGGTGCGATCTTGGGCAGCGGAGTGCTGTAGTCCTTCTGGTTGATGAAGTTGTTCAGCATCTGGAGGGCAGGTCCCGGTCGGTCCATGGGGACCATGTGGCCGGAGCCCTTGATGGTGACCTGGTCGAGCAAGATGGATCCGCCGATAAGGTTGAACTTGCGCTGGTAGCCGCCAATGCGCGGGTTGTAGCCGGGCTCCGTGTAGTTCCAGGCGCTGCGGGATGTGGCCACGGCGTTGACGTTCTTCATAAGACGCTCGATGAACCACTCGTCACCGAGGAACTGGCACTGCATGTCGACGTCGCCATTGTAGATGAGCATTCTATAAAAACGTTTTGTTAAAATATCTTTGACTCTGCTGTAATCACACGCTCAGCATTTCAATTGAAGGAGGATTCTGCCCATTTCAAAAGCTGATCGGAGACCCATTCACCTACCTGAACTTCTGGTTGCGACTGAAGATGCTCTGGAAGACGCCACTCATGTCGTCGTACTTGTGTTGTCCCGTATAGTTCAGGGTGTTGCTGCACTCGTGCCACCGGACGTTTTTCAGCTCATCTCTGTCCACGTGAAGCGCCTTCTTCACGTCGGCTCGGTTCATGTAGGTCACGGCTCCGCCGTCGCCCCAGCAGGCGAATCCGTAGATCGCGTCGGTGGAATCGTAGTTGAGTAGAGACTCCTGGTTCACGAACGGGTTCTTGTTCTGCAGCACCTGGCCTCCGTAGTTATAGGCCTCTCGCTTACTGCGGCGGCTGTGCGCCTTCTTCTGGTGTTTCGCCAAGAAGCTTCGTTGGCCCAGTGTGCCAGCCTGTCCGTTGTAGCAGTCCTGGTAGGTGTTGTAAGCGTCGTTTGTGGTTCCGTCGACGAGCTCCTCGCCCAAGTAGCGCACCAAATTTTGGCAGTTCTTGAAGAAGGTGTCGTTGTAGCCGGGAGCGCTGTCCTGCCAGTCGTAGATGCTGAAGTTGCAGGTGCGCGCCGACCAGACGTCGTTGTTCACGCAGCACTTCGCCACCTGCTCGTAGTTCTCGCGGTCGTAGATGCCGCGGAAGTACATGAGGTCCACAGCCGAGTTCAGCTGGTCGTACTCGCTGAGGATGCCGTTGCCAATGGCCACGCCCTGGAAGTTGATCTGGTTCTGGTTTCCGCTGTTGACGTAGGCGAGGATACGGTCGGCCAGAGTGGGGATGTAGACGCCGCCGTAGGACTCGCCGGTGATGTAGAAGGGGCGGTTCTGGTACTCGGGGAACTTGGCAAAGAAGTTGATGACGGCGGCGGCGTTGTCGTCCGCGGTCTTGTCATCGTTGTACTGCTGAATGTTGTCAGGGTCGTTCTCATTGTAGGAGTAGCCGACGGCACGCGGGGCTTCCAGGAAAAAGACGTTGGCGAACTTGTTCCACGAGTAGGGGTTCTCGAGAAGTTCGGACCCGTCGGCGCTGGGACGGAAGGGCCCCAACTCGGTCAGCAAACCAACCAGGGACGAGCAGCCGGGACCTCCGTTCAGCCAGAGAACGATGGGGTCGTTGGCGGGATCGCGTTCCGATTCGACAAGCCTGTAAAAGAAAGACAATGAAGTTCCGTATTTGGTCCGCGATGGCATACAATTTAACATTTAAATGCCGAATGTTCTGCTACTCCGAACGCACTTCTTTGCAGAACCATTGGATCACGCGAGGAGTCGAACTTACGACCCCTACCGGTGACAATTTACGCGAAAAAAGAGCAGAAGGTTCAAAATTTGTTCAAAATATTTTGCCCTGAACTTTGCTTCTTTTTGAGTGGTAAGATCTTGTCCCCTTGACTCTTGAAACACCAACTATGAATCTACTTACCAGTAGTGGAGATGGGTTCCATTGGTGGCGTTCAAGAATCCAGAGTACATTTGGAACCCAGCCTGGAAAGTGAGTCCGGGAAGGTTCGTGATGAGATCGTCCAGCTTGCTGTCCGGGTAGTAACGCGCCTGCTGCCGGGGCGCAACAGGGATCTCCTGCGCAATGGACTCTCCGTCGGGTTTGGCTCCGCTTCGACGGGCGACGAAGTCGGCTGTGCGCGAGCGGAGCTGGTTCACCTTGACGGATTGGGCAATCTGTGCTTGGATCTGGTACTGGGGCTTGAGGGGTGTACGGGCCACCACCAGTGGAGAGCTTGAATTGTAGGAGACGTTGTTCAAGAAGGCGTTGATCATCTGGAACGATGGACCGGGACGATCGGTGGGCACCAAGTGGCCGGCGCCCTTGACGGTCAGAAGATCCACCTGGAGCTTGCCTCCGGCGAAGCGCTTCCAGTAGCCGGCGATTATGCTCTCGAAGTCCCACTCGCCGTAGTTCTTTGTTGTGGCAAGGCCGTGACGCTTGGCGAACGCCTCCACGAACCACTGGTCGCCGAGGAAGTTGCAGGCGGTGTCGATGTCGCCGTTGTAGATGAGCACGCGAAGGGGATATCCAGAGGAGTAGATGTGATCGAAGACGTCGCCGGTATCGTTGTGCTGCTGGGTGTAGATCGCGTTGATCGTGTCGCTGGAAATGACAAGTGAGAAATGTCAAAGAGATCGAGAACACATTGGAAAAATGTTCTTCCCTTCTGGAATCAAACCTGTGACCCTCGGACAGGCAATTCAGATGAAACATATGGTGGAATTATCACACAAAAGGTCGCAGGATACTCCCACCTCCCTCCCTTCGTTGCTCGTTGTCACAAATGCTTCATTTCCACTTTTAGAACTATCCACCTATCACTTTGGTGCCTATCTGTAGGCTGTCGCGGATACCTTTGATGTCTTTCCCTTATGCATTACACCACATACTTGCAATCGGTCCAATCCTGAACGTAGTCCGGAATGTGGAGAGCACGGCGCACATCGCGGGTGTTCACCCAGTTTTGGGCGGCCGAGGAGGCGAAGCAAGGGAATCCTCCTTGATTGTCGGTAGAGACGGGGTTGAACTGAAAACAATATTTCGAGGGGCATTTTGGACCTCCATCTCTTACGTTCGTGTTCTTAGTGACGACCTGCACCTTATTGGCGGTGAACTCGGCAACGTGCTTGTTCATGCGACGGGAGCCGAACACGGTGGCCGTTTGCTGGTAGCAGTCCTGGTACATGTTGTAAACGTCCTGCACAGCGCTGGAGCCCCACACTCTTCCTTGTCCCATCTCCGCAACGATTTTGCCGCAAGGCGAGCTGGAGTCGCGGGGGTGAGCGTTTCCAGCACTGTCCAAGTAGATGTAGCGCGAGAAGTCGCAAAAGGCAAGTTCCTGGTAGGATTTGGCCTCGGGACAGCAGTGGATCAGTTGGTCCCATTCACTGAAAAGACAAAATATGGAGGTGGGAAAACAATTCGACATCTAGAAACACTTTAAGAAGCTTTGGACTCAGGCGGGCATCGAACCTTGATCGTATAACTGGGAGGTTTCACTCGTAGAACCGAAGGTTCGAGTCCACCCGGAGACCAGTCAATTTCTTACAGCAAGGACATCGAATTCAACTTACTTCTTGCCATACATTCCATGGTAGTAAAGCAGAGAAATAGCAGAGTTGATCTGCTGGACGGCGCTGAGTTCTCCGTTTCCGACGGCCATTCCCTGGAGGTTGAGTCCGGGCGCCTGTCCGGCCTGGATCTTATCGATGAGCAGAGAGGTCAGCGTAGGGACGTAGACGCCGCCATAAGACTCTCCAGTCACGTAGAAGGGTCGGTTCTGGTACTCGGGGTAGACGCTCAGGAAGTCCATGATGGCGAGGAAGTTATCGCTGGCAGTCTTCGCGTCATCGTAGTTGGGGTCGGAATTCTCGGTGACGTTCTGCCAAGAGAAGCCGACATTGCGGGGGCCTTCCAAGAAGAGCACGTTGGCGCCCTTGTTCCATGCGTAGACGTTTTCGAAGAGAGTCTTTCCGTCGGGATTCGGGTGGAAGGGACCCAATTCAGTGAGGAACCCTCCTAGCGAAGAGCAGCCAGGTCCTCCATTGAGCCAAAGAACGAGGGGATCCTTGGAGGGATTCGACTGGGACTCGACGAGCCAGTAGTGGAGGTAGTTGCCCTTAGAGGCTTGGAGGTAGCCGGAGTACTGGTTGAAGTTGATGTTGTAGGTCAGACCGGGCAGGTTGTTGATCTTGTCCGCCTGCTTGCGGGTGATCGACGGTTGCGGGTTCTGGTACTGCGTGAGAGTGAGCTGCGGGGTCAGGTCGTATGGCACAGGCTGGCTGTAGTCGGTTTGTGCGGCAAAGTTGGTGATCATCTGGAGGGCTGGAGCGGGACGATCCATAGGGACGAAGTGGCCGGCACCCTGAACATGGTGTGAGGCGGACAGAGACTCCAAAAATAATACCTTGACAGTGAGTTGATCGAGTTGAACGGTTCCCGAAACAAACTTCTTCTGGTAACCGGCGTAGATGTCAGAATAGTTCCAGTTGCTGTGGTTCTGCGTGACCATGAACTGGTTGTTCTGCGCAAAACGCTCGATGAACCACTGGTCGCCCATGAAGTTGCACGCCTCGTCGACGTCGCCGTTGTAGATGAGGACGCGGAGGTTGTAGCCTGAAGACAGAAATTAGACCTCCACTTGCTTCGGCATTCCCTACCAGAGTTGAAGATGGACTGGAAGATGGGCATCATGTCGTGGTGTTGCTGGGTGTAGATGGCGTTCACGGTGTCGCTGAAACGGGACGCTCCAGAAACGGACCCCTTAGGCGTACTCACTTGCATCCACCCCACATGGGCGCTTCCTGAGGGATGTGGAGAGCGTCGCGCACCTCGGGCAGGTTGAGGTACTTGGCGAGCGCGTCGTCCATGTAGCAGTAGAAGCCCCACTGACTGTCCGTGGAGAAGGTGTTCTGTTTGGCGCCCTGGTCGACGAAGCTGGGCACACCGTTGGACACAGGCGACTGCTGAAGCCGCATCTTAATCGCCTGCTTGCGGCTGGCAGAAGGGCGTCCGTAGCAATCCTGATAGGTGTTGTAGACGTCGTTGGATGTGGACCAGACGTCGTCGAAGCCGAAGACTACGACGTTACGTGCGCACTGCAGCAGCTTAGGGTCGGAGAAGTTGAGGGGGTGAGCGTTGCCCGCGGAGTCGAAGTAGATCTGCGCGGAGACGTTGCACTTGGACAAGGGCGACGTGTACACAGTCACGTTGCAGCACTCCTTCATCGACTCGAACTCTCTGAAAGCGTAGGAAGATTAAACGAGATCTTCGTAATCCCAAGTGGTTCTAGCCTCAAAGACTAGTACTTCTTTCCCAGGGATTCATTTCCTTACTTCTTGCCGATGACTCCTCGGTAGTAGTTCAGGTCGATAGCGGAGTTGACCTGATCGTAGGCATTGAGTTCTCCATTTCCGACAGCCATTCCGACGAGCTTCGCCTTCAGTGTCTTGGCCTGGATCATCTGGATGAGCTTGTTGGTGAGCGTGGGCACATAGATGCCGCCGTAGGACTCTCCGGTCACGTAGAAGTCGTTGTTCTGGTACTGTGGGAACCGGTCGAAGAACATCTTGACCGCTTCGGAGTTGTCGGCCACCGTCTTGTCATCGTTGTAGACGTCGTCGGGACCGGCGCTTGAGGGACGATAGGAGAAGCCGACGTTGTGCGGCGATTCGAGGAAGATGACGTTGGCTCCCTGAAATGGAGGATTAGATTTTTAAGGCTGCAGAAATATATGGACACAAGTAAATTAGGTGAATGTGAACGATTATCTCGTTATCGCGTCGGAGCAGGCATATTGGTATCTTACTAATGCAAAGCGCAAACACAACGAGGAGCTTCTGGCCGCACTGGTCAGCTAGGAGATATATAGATGACTTCTCCAGTTAGAATCGATAAAAAGTGTGCACCGTTCCGAAAGAATTGTGTGTCATTGATAAGATGTTCACTGATAGCGGAGCGCTTTGCAACCCGACCATAAACTGCAAACCTTGCTGGCAATTGCTTCTTGTTATTTACAGTCCAGCAGGCGCCATATGATATGAACAATGAACTGGAGCGGGCGAGTTTCTTTCTGCCCAGCGCGGCGCAAGATTGCGAGACCACACACACCGATATATCAAATGCCCCTCCCTCGGAGGGGAAATTTCGGACGTTCGCTTCAACTCGTCAAAGAACTCTGGGCCAACCCTTAACGGGCAACTCGAGGGCTCGAGCGAAACGAGTGACTTCCGCGCAAGCAACATCATCCAGGATGGCGAGGCTGCACAGTCGGACTCGTCTTGACCAAGAAGTCAGCTTTCACGTGAACGTCTTTCCCCGGCTACACTACGCAATCCACGCGGAAAACTGTGCCCA
This sequence comes from Steinernema khuongi, assembly GCA_016648015.1. NCBI lineage: Eukaryota > Metazoa > Nematoda > Chromadorea > Rhabditida > Steinernematidae > Steinernema > Steinernema khuongi. The sequence continues at coordinate 50,391 of JADLIF010001271.1, forward strand.
CGGCTTTGTGTGCTTAGCGTTCCCTAACTGATTGGATTACATCCCTACAGCCATTTACGAGCACTGATAGCGGCCGAAAGTAGCCACCGCCGGCGCCGCGTTATCTCCGTCGCGATTACCTTGTTCCACGAGTAGACGTTCTCGAAAAGGGTCTTTCCATCGGGGTTCGGTCGGAAGGGACCGAGTTCCGTGAAGAAGCCGCCGAGTGACGAGCAGCCGGGGCCGCCGTTCAGCCAGAGGAAGACGGGGTCGTTGATCGGGTCGTTTTGCGATTCGATAAACCTGGAAAGAGTCAAGTAGCGGGAAAAAAACTGACAGGCGCGGAGCACTTGGCATACATGCAACCGGGAACCCAGCTTCCCGGTACTTTCGATAAAAAAGGCGGGACACGATCGGGAAGCTACCAAGAAGCACTTCCCAGTTTTGTTGTCCCCAGTCCCCACACAGACGTGGAGGGATTGAGCTAAGGAGATCGAGCTGGAGACACTACCGAATTTACTCGAATGAACACGGGAGAAGTTTTCAAGGGTCAGGGGGAACCAGTGGTAAACATTTTGATTCATGCTGTATTTTTAAAATTTAAAAGGTTTAAAATGTTTTTCTGCACGTTAAAGTGGGATGTTTGCTCATTAAAGAGAGAGGACCAGTGATAGAAGTGGTATCGTTTAGGAAACTTCCCAGAAACAACCGAACCTAGCCGAAGGGATCCTAAGGGGTGGATTCAACATTGTGAACGCCGTGGACCTATGCAGGTACTGAACCTGCTTGTTCAGAAAAGTACGTCAGTTGGAAAATGGATTGGTATCTAAGCCCTAGGGTTTGTTCTAGGTCACCTAGAGACAGCATGGTATGCTCGACTCACCAGTAGTGAAAACGGTTCTGTGAGGTGAGGTTGAAGTATCCCGAGTATTGCTTGAAGTTGGGGCGGAAAGTGAGGCCAGGAAGGTTCCTGACGAGATCGGCATCTCCCTGAGGGGTGTTTGCTGCGGCTAAGGCCAGCAGAGCCACGAAGGCCACGAGCGGCGCTATCGCCACCCGGCTGTCCATGGTCGTCGGCTCACTGAGGGGACCGCCGCTTCTTCGCTGCTTTTGCCTGGAGCCGGATGCCTATCAGCGCCGAGATAAGGAGGTGATAAAGAACTTGTAAGTGCGGAAGGTATGTTGGCGCTGATGCAATTTTCTGCGGCTTCTGGTCAAAGAAGCCCTGCAGAATCGCTGTAGTTTGTGGGTTTCCCGGCGTTCCCGGGTCAGTGAACTGTGGGCATCTGGCCTGACTTTCAAAGCAGATTAACCAGGGCCTGATCAGAACAGCGTTGTCAGCTCGCAAGGTTTTAATCGATGAACCGATGACAAAACGCTTAAAAGCTTTGCGTTTGCAGGAGTCTTATCGTTTCCTGAATGTTTGTTTGTAGAAGCTGTGCTGGCTTGGACGTTTAACGGCGAGTTTTGGAGCGCAAAAGTGATATCACTCAGACCCTTTAGACCTTTTAAACTTCATTTTGCAAAACTCGAAACGAGATTCCAAAGGACTGTTTTCATAATCATATGCTACAAAACACTGATTCATATATGCCAACTGTTCTCCCTCTAATACAATCGCTTGTTGACCTATCTGCGAGATAGGGTGCCCGGGTACACATCTTCTTGTGCTGCATTTGGTACACGACAGATCATTCCATCCACATTCCTCTACAGCACCATGGACCCTTGGCATGAACTGACGGGGCTGCGCTAATGTCCAATATAGTCACCTCTATTTGCATTACTCCTGTTTAGCAGGAATACTCTGCAAACAACCTATCGCTGCAACCAAAGACTATAGCAGTCACATGGGGAGAAGATTGCTTATCGCACATTGTCGGAATACTTTGATACCGCTACCGTTACATGTGTTAACCGCCAAGTGGCTGACGTGCTAACAGTTGACACAAGGATACTTTGCACTTTGCACAGAGCTCGGGTGCAAAAGATGGAAGAGACCACCGGAAGAGTCCGAAAAGAACCTACTCCACTCCGTTAACGACTTTCACGCTCTTCTGGAAGGAAGTTTTGCGACCCTCCCATTGCTCTACTCCGATCGATACCTTCAGAAGCATTCCGATAATTGACTTTTCTGTCCGAAGAGGACTCCATGGACATAAAATGCACATAAAAAGTGTCCTTCCAGAGCTAAAGTGCCTCCCGTCGTAGCCAAACGGTTGTAAAGCCGTCCATTTTCCTTGGCACTACCGCGTCTTATCATACATAACCTATGGTAACGTTTATTACGCAATAAATTGCAATAAATGATCATCCTGACTGATCGTTTTCTCGGCTGGACAGGGCAACGACCAGTGCACTGTATCGGGAGATACGAAGAAGCAGAACACAGGCTAAAATGCACTTTATTCCTAAGAACACTATGACGAATACAACCAATGATAAGTGTTGCTTATTTCCGTTTATCCCTTCTAAACTCCATGATTTATGAGAACTTCTTGAAAACACATCTTGTAACCAGGGCTATACGGATAATCGGGAATGCGACAATCCGAAATTTGACCTCCGCACAGCCCTGCTTGTAACCTAGGTAACCTCTGTCCGAATACCATCTTTTTGTGGCCACACTGTTCGATCATACATGTTCTGTGCTGGCACTACCGTTACTGTGAAACTCAAGTTCGTCTTTATTTCCGGTCACTTCGCCCTGTTGCTTCGAAAGTCGCTGCAGTCTGGCGGAACAAAATGGTCTAGTGGAGCAGAGTTCAAGTAGATTCCAGTCCAGGGCCTGATGATCATCGAAACCGCCCATGATATGATCGTCCGAGCACTTCCTGCCAAGTTCTCTTCGTGCTAAGAAGGTCATATTGCGTCTCCATCTTTGCAAGACGACCATAAATCATCTTTTCGCAGTGGTCTCTGACAGTAACGACCGTTTCGGGCCTCTGTAAGCCCCATGAGACCGCAACACTGATAAACACTTAACTACAATTAGGGCTACAATGTGTCCGAACAACAGACGGATCTTTAATGTTCGAAGTAGCTTTGAGCTGCTGGAGAAATTTTGGAATGTGATGATGAAGGAAGAGGCCTTCGAAGAATCGGCACAGTCAGTTCGTAGTCTGTATTGGAATCGTGCCATGAATCCGCAGGATCCGTGCATGGTGCAGCCTGTACAGAGCCTCCAGTCATCAAACCTCGACAATAACGGATACACTATTTATAGCGACAACAGGATCTCAATGTAACATGACGAGGGCAAAAACAACGGCAAGCAAAGTGGACTGCAAGAAGGTGGATGGAGCACCCTTGGTGGTAGTCTTAGGCTGCGTAGTGGTAACTGCCACAGTGACATTACTACTGTGGCTGGTGGTGATGCTATGGCTGACAGTAGAACTTGATCCTGGGGTTGAGGGTGTCGTGGGCTTAGGAGTTGATTGAGTGGTCGTAGTGACAGGCCCGGCAGTCGGGATTGCAGACGGAACAACCTGCAAGGATCACTTAAGACCGCACTGATCTGCCTAGGCCTACCTTATAAGGAGGGAGTAGAGGTTTCCTAGTGGTGTCGAAGGGGTAGGGCTTCGAGAAGTTGAAGGGCTTCGAGATGGTCTCGTCAGTGACGCTGAGCTGGATGAAGTTGCTGATCATCTGGAGAGCTGGACCGGCTCTGTCGGTGGGGACCATGTGCCCACCGCCCTTCACGCTCAGAAGCTCCAGGCGCGTCTTTCCGAAGCGGAACTCCTTCTGGTAGCCGGCCTTGGCCTCCTCGAAAACCCAATCTCCGTGCTCGTTGACCACCTGCGCACCCTTCCTCTTCCGACTCGCGAAGAGCGCCTCGATGAACCACTGGTCCTCGAACATGCTGCACGCGGTGTCCAGGTCACCGTTGTACACCAAGATCTTGAAGTGGGCAAAGCGCGCGTCGCTTTCGGCCAGATCGAGAATCTGATTCCACACGTCGGAGCTGTCGTTACTGTGCCCGCGGTCGTAGTTGATACTGTCCGAACAGAACTGCCACTCCTGAACGTAGGAGGGCACGTGGAGCGCATCCCTAACGTGTGGGTGGTTCAGGTACTGGTAGGCGGCAGGCACCGCATAGCACGGGAAGCCGCCCAAGGCGTCGGTGGAGCCATAATTAACCTGAGTGAGAAGGTTGTTGAAGGCGGTTTGTGCGTAGCGGTAGTGATGGGTGACACGGTTCTTGCGCCTCTCGAACAATGAGGAGACCTTGTCGTCGATGTAGCTGCCGGCTTCATCGTTTTGGTAGCACTCTTGGTAGAAGTTGTAGACGTCTCTCCTGCAATTTAAATGCTTCAGAACACGGTATAACCAGGGACCCAAGACATTAAAGTGGTCATTAAAAGTGCTCCCTTGACCCTTGCGATTGGAAGTCCTGAAACCCGTTCGACTTTGGCTAACTTACTGTGTGTCGAACGCATCGTTGAGCTCAAGCACCAGATTTCCGCATTCGTTCAACTGAGGATCGGTCGAGTTCTTCGGAACCCAGTTGTCCAAGTCAATGAACTTGTCGTAGTCGCAGAAAGTAGCTGCCTGGCCAGCGTGGTTCTTACAGCAGTCCTTCAGCTTGCTCCACTTTCTAAAACCCAAAATCCACATTTATTCGCGCCGAAGTACTCCCCTGTAGTCCACGTGGCCGTGGTAGTAGAGGAAGTCTGGCATCGTTCGGATGTCCTGGAGGTCGCTGAGGAGTCCATTTCCAATAGACATTCCCTTCAGTTTGAAGTTGAGGGCCGGGTCCTAGATGTGGCTACATAAGTGGTAAGGAACGACCCTCCTACCTGCATCATTTCCAGGACGAGGGTGGGAACGTAACGGCCAGCGTAGGACTCTCCGGTCACGTAGAAGTCATTGTTCTGCAGGTGACTGTAGACGTTGAAGAAGTCCTTGATGGCGGCCAGGTTATCGACCTTCGTCTTTGTGTCGTTCCAGTTGTCGTCCTTGTTGACCGACATGTCCTGGTAGGAGAAGCCCACTCCGCGAGGAGACTCTAGGAACAGCACGTTGTAGCCCTGAAAATAGCAATGATAGAACAGTTAGCCTCTGTAGGAGTTTGAGAGCGGAATCTTAGGGCAAAAATTGGGACAAAACGATGTGGTTTCCTCAGAACCAAAGCACATTTTAAAAACATTTGAATCTCATGGAGTAGAACATGTATGTAGATGTAGATCAAATGCAGACCTGCACTGAACATAGGCCAACAGAAGTCCTACCTTGTTCCAGGCGAAGGGGTTCTCGAACAACGTGTATCCATCGGGGTTCGGATGGAAAGGTCCGAGCTCGGTCATCAGCGCCCCAAGTGACGAACAGCCAGGTCCTCCGGTCAGCCAAACGAGGACGGGATCATTGGCGGGGTCCCTCTGGGATTCCACGAACCAGTAGTGGAGGAAGTTCCCCTTTGTGGCCGTCTTCAGATAGCCCGAGTAGTGCTTGAAGCTGACGGGGAAGGTCACTCCAGGGAGGTCGAAGACCTGGTCCTCGACCATGCGAGGCACCTCGGCTGGCGCGGGGGCAAGGAACACGGGGATGATGGACTGGGCGGTTATTTCGGGCAACGGGTTACTGTAGTCGACGTTCTGGAGGAAGTTGTGGAACATCTGGAGGGCGGGGCCCGGTCGGTCCATGGGGACCATGTGGCCGGCGCCCTTCACCGTCAGCTGGTCAACAAAGTAGATCATGCTGGCGTTGAAGCGTTTGACAAATCCACCAAGACGTGTTTTGTAGCTGAAAGTAGGTGTGGACTCTATCGGATCGATGAGATGGGATTGTTCCAGTAAGTTCAGGATTCTGTGTATCTTACAAAGAAAGTATCCCAAGTGCTTCTCCCAGTTCATGGTAATTTCTACAGCAGAAGGCAGAGATCTTTGAGGGAAACAACAAATTGTGTTGACCCAAACCAAGATATACTCCTTGCTAATGGACGGGTAAAATCACTATCATAGTGCAAAAGTAGCCTACCCTTGCTCCGTGAAGTTCCAGAAGGTGCGCCTGGTGGAAATGGCACCGTGGTTGTCCATGAGTCTGTCGATGAAGACTTCATCTCCGAGGAACTCGCAGGCCATATCCACGTCGCCGTTGTAGATGAGGACGCGCAGAGGGTGCTTGCTGTTGAGAATGCTGTCGAAGATGGGAGCCATGTCGGCGTTCTGCTGGTCGTAAGTGGCGTTGTTAATGGACTTCGTACTAAAGACCGAGCCTAGTTCAGGAGGAGGTGCGAAAAACACTTACTTGCACCCGGTCCACTTAACGTTCTGGAGTTGCGGGATGTCCACATGCAGCGCCTTCTTCACGTCGTCGTTGTTGAGGTAGGTGGCCATTGCATTGTCCGCCCAGCAGTAGAAGCCTTGCATGGAGTCCGTAGACAGGTAGTTAATTTGTGCCTGAAAAGTAGTCCTTATGCTTGTGACGAGATAGGAATATGGAAAGAAGATTTAGATACAGGGTGACCAAACGTTGTTTCAATCGTTGTGAATGCTTGTTAAAGAAGCTCTACAGGCTGTTCCTTACTAGCTCGCAAAAGAACACTACGATTCGCTTCAAAAGAACACTATAAAAAAAGAACGCTTCCGTGGAATGGTTTCGAACTTTAATATTTTTTGGCACCTTCATTGGGCCAGTTAGAAACTGCCAGAAACCCCAATGGAAATTCAACCTCATCCGAAAATCCCTATCTGAAATTTGGTTTCGACATAGGTCTCTTGGATTTACTGTCTTATGCTTGCGTCATAACTCCTCGAACCACTTACAGCTTGGTCGACAAATGGAAATATGTCACTCAAAACTTGATTTCCGTAAGCTGGGGCAGCTCGCTTGCTCCTTCCCCGCTCTTCGGTCCACCTGTAGGTTCCACTGGATGACTCTGACTTGTAGCAGTCCTGGTAAGTGTTGTAGACGTCGTTGCTAGTGAGCCACACAAGGCGTTCTCCCAGATTGGCCGCCAGACGACCACACTTGTTCCAGAAGGGGTCGGAGGCGTTCACCAGAGATGGAATCATGTTCTTGAAGTTCAAAAATCGCGAAAAATCACACTGCTTGGTGCTGTTGAGAGGATCAGCGTTCTGGCAACATTGGTTGATGTCGTCGATGTCTCTAAATTGGGATTGAAAGAGCTTGAATGCAATTCCTAATGAAAGTCCGATAGATTCGGATTTTTTAGGGTTTCTGGTTTTCTAGAACCCGACATCTTTGATGCTGCGTGTCAGTGCATGTCAAAAAAGCTCACTCTTTGCCAATGGCTCCACGGAAGTAGAGAAGGTCGACCGCCGAGTTGATCTGATCTCTCAGGTTGAAGATGCCGTTACCGATGACGAATCCGGCAAAATTGATCTTCTGCTCGTTGGAGACAGCTATCTTCTTGAGAAGCGCATCTGCCAGCATGGGAATGTAGACGCCTCCGTAGGACTCGCCGGTAATGTAGAAGGGACGGTTCTGGTACTCGGGGAAGCGTTTGAAGAACTCTTCGACAGCGAGAAGGTTCTGTTGTGCTGTCTAAGCAGGAAGTACACACATCGGTGGATAGCTTAAGGCTTACGTAGGTGTCATTGTAATGATCGTTTGAGCCATCGTTTCCATCCTGGTAGGAGAATCCGACATTGCGAGGTGACTCCAGGAAGAAGATGTTGGCGTACTGAAAAGCTCCAGAAATAGAAAGAGGCAAATTTCTAGGTTTAAGAATCAATTTGATTTAGTGAAGTAGCTGATTCACCTGATTTCCGGATCTTCAACGATCAACTAACCTTGTTCCAAGCATACGGGTTTTCCATCAGCAGTTGTCCATCCTTTGTGGGCCGGAAGGGTCCGATCTCCTCCAACAGTGATAGAAGCGACGAACATCCGGGTCCTCCTTGAAGCCAGAGAACGATCGGGGCGGAGTCCTTGTTCGCCTGCGCCTCGATGAACCAGTAGTGCATGTGAACGTTGTTGGCTACGTCCAGGAACCCGGAGTACTGGTCGAACGTGGGCTGGAAAGTGAGGCCAGGGAGGAAGTCGATCTTATCATCCTGCTTGGTTCTGATGAAGGGCGCCATGTTAGGCGCCTTATTCACGCGTCGCTCAACTGCCTTGTTCTCTACTCCGTGCTGCTCGATAGCTTTCTGCATGAGAACTGCCTGTCCGGCGGCGCTTGCAGCCATCTAAATTGTAACAGCTATTAAATAACTGAAAAAGGGTAATTTCAAGTAGAGCTTAAAAGCTTTTCAAAACAGGTAAGATCTGCAGAGACTTATACTAGAGGGAAAATACTAATAAAACGTACCTTTTCCATAATCTGATATTGTTGCTTCAGTGGAGCCCGATCGGTCTTGAACGGAGACGGCTTGCTGTAGTCCTGCTGCGACAAGAAGTTGCTGATCATCTGGAGAGCGGGGCCCGGTCGGTCCATGGGGACCATGTGGCCGGCGCCCTTCACCGTCAGAAGGTCAAGGGTCATTTTTGCTCCGGTAAAGCGCTTCCAGTAACCGCCGATGACGCCTTCGTAGTTCCAGGGGCCGTAGCGGAGTTGAGTAGAGAAATTGTTGCGCACAACGGTGCCCTCGACGAACCACTGGTCGCCGAGGAAGTTGCAGGCGGTGTCAACATCGCCGTTATACACGAGCACGCGCAACGGGTATCCCGAGGCGATCATGTGGTCGAAAACGTCGCCGGTGTCGTTGTGCTGCTGGGTGTAGATCTCATTGATCGTGTCGCTGAAAAAAATTAACAAGGATTATCCCTCAGATGGTGGAAAAATGTTTTTGCCTTCTAGGGATCGAACTTGGAACCTTCGGACTGGTAGTTCAGATATGGAAGATCGTAAGTTTATCGCACAGAAGGTCGCAGGTTCGACTCCCACAAGGAGCCTATTTCTCTTTTCGTTCTCAATTACTTTTCTTCCATTGAAGGAAAATCCCCTACTGCGTTTCGTCATTTCGGAATTTTGTCGTGCCTTCATAGGTCGGCTAACCTGTCCCACACCTTGCCGACCTATGCGTGCCTTTCACCGCAACCTACTTGCAATCGGTCCAGGACGCAACATATGTCGGAATGTGGAGTGCATCGCGCACGTCGACCGAGTTTAGCCAGCTGGCGGCGGCCGTCGACGCGAAGCAGGGGTAGCCGCCCTGATTGTCCGTCGAGTAGGTGTTGACGCCTCCGTAGTGGAGTGCCTTCTTCAGCAGCGCACTCTTCAACGTTGCCTGGTACTTGTCGTAGTCGCGGTATACGCCGAAGGTCGTCGCATTCTGCTGGTAGCAGTCCTGGTAGAGGTTGTAGACATCTTGTCTGAAAAGAAAAGTCTGAGACGGGCGAGGCCAAGAGACACTCACATCTCGCTGAGGCCCCAGAAGTAGAGCTGGCTCTTCTCTGCGACCTGTTTTCCACAAGTGCCGCTCCCCTCCTTCGGGTGGGCGTTGCCAGCGCTGTCCAAGTAGACGTACTGGGTGAAGTCGCATTTGTAGAGCTCCTGGTAGGTGCTAACGTTGGGACAGCACTTCAGGGCGAAGAAGTCCCACTCACTGGAATGACCATAAGGATAAACTGTCGCGTAATCATCATGGTGAACTCACTCTTTTCCATAAATTCCGTGGTAGTAGAGAAGAGAGATTGCCGAATTTAGCTGCTGGACGGCGCTGAGTTCTCCGTTTCCGACGGCCATTCCCTGGAGATTGAGTCCGGGGGCCTGTCCGGCCTGGATTTTGTCGATGAGCAGAGAGGTTAGTGTAGGGACGTAGACGCCGCCATAAGACTCTCCAGTCACGTAGAACGGTTGGTTCTGGTACTCGGGGTAGACGCTCAAGAAGTCCATGATAGCGAGGAAGTTGTCGTGGGCGGTCTTGTCATCATCGTAGGTGTCGTCGGGGTTGGTAGAGCGGTCTTGGTAGGAGAATCCGACGTTGCGGGGGCCTTCCATGAAGAGGACGTTGGCGCCCTTGTTCCAGGAGTAGATATTCTCAAAGAGGGTCTGGTTATCCTGGTTGACATGGAAGGGACCGAGTTCGGTGAGGAATCCTCCCAGTGAGGAGCAACCAGGGCCTCCGTTCAGCCAGAGAATGATTGGATCTGTCGCTGGGTTGGTTTGGGACTCGACGAGCCAGTAGTGGAGGAAGTTGCCCTTGGAAGCTTGGAGGTAACCAGAGTACTGTTTATTCTGGTTGAGGTCGAGCTTGAAAGAGAGCCCGGGAAGAGTAGTGATCTGGTCGGCTTCTTTCCGGGATACTAAATCAGAACTGAGTCACGAGAGACAGGTAGAGGGATTCTTACGTGGCATGGGCACCCAAGGAGCGTATTGCGGGAGCACAGGCTTGGGGTCGGTGGAGACGGGGGTGAAGCTACTATAATTTCCCGTGTTTTGGATGAAGTTGGAAATCATCTGAAGAGAAGGACCCGGACGGTTCATGGGGACGAAGTGGCCAGCTCCCTGAAAACAGTAGATATGTAGATAAGGAATTTGAGATCGCTCAAATCGATTAGAAAACTAGTAGCTATGTACCGTAACTCACCTTGACCGTGACTAAATCAATGGTGTTTCCGTTATATTCAAAGAGTTTCTGAGTTCCAGCGGGCGTATGCGCCTTTCCCTCGGTCTGTGTGTAGAACCACGGTTGGTAGGGAGTAGTGACGCTGAAGTTGTAGGTGTCGGCCATCTCTTCCACGAACCACTGATCGGCGAGGAAGTCGCAGGCCATGTCGGCGTCGCCGTTATAGATGAGGATGCGCAGCTTGTAGTCTGTAATGTTATGGTAAGCGGTGAAGGCGTTGAAACCACAGTACTTGACTTGAAGATGTCGTCGAAGATAGGAGCAGTGTCGTGATACTGCTGCTTGTAAATTTCATCGCCGATGGTTTCACTAGAATTGTCGTTTTACTATAGGAAAATCAGAAAACGATCATCTATGACCAGGAACAGTTTTAGGCCTTCTTTACTAGGGTTTTACTCCTACACCATCTGTAACTTACTTGCAGCCACTAAACTCTGGAGCTTCGTCGGGGATGTGAAGAAGCCTACGCACTTCTGGTCGGTTGAGATAGCGGTTACGGTATATGCTGGCCCAGCAAGGGAATCCCATGAGCTGGTCGGTCGATTGTGTATTGATCTTGGCCTAAACGAACAGGGGTTTGAAAGAATAAATCCTTATCTCACCCCCTGATCCACGAAGTGATGTCTTCCGTCGTTGATCGGCGACTTGGCCGCGTTTGCCGCGTACTCGGGCGTCTCCTTGGCCTGCTCAAGCGCGGAACGCCACAAGGACATACCCTGGCTGAGGGTGTTTGACGACGTGGGCGTCTCGACGTAGCAATCTTGATAACTGTTGTAGACGTCGTTGGACGACTTCCAGATCTTGTTGAAGCCGTACTCAATGGCCAACTGGGAACACTTGGTGTTGTTTCCCTTCGGCACGGGCTGTCCTTGGTTGGTCCACGAGACGAACTGGTTGAGGTCGCACTTCTGGGGAGCGATCATGTCGCTGCCCGCGCAGCAGAGCTTAACTTGTTCGTATTGGCTGAAATGTGAACGGTAGAGTAAAGAGGAGCGGAGAAGGTGGCTAATAAGGGATATATTCCAAACGGGTTTCCATGGCATCGTTAATCAAATTTAAATTTAAAGTATAAACTCACATCTTGTCGATGACTCCTCGGGCGTATGCGAGATCGACTCCGGAGTTGATCGAGTTGTAAAGCTTCAACATTCCATTGCCGATAGCGACTCCCTTGAAGTTCAAAGTGATCTTATTTGCCTGAAAATGAGAAGATATATATATATAGGCGGTCTTTGTCAAAAGAGTCCGGAGTTATGTGGATTAGAGCCAATAACTTCGGAGCACTGGATTGTCATTCCCGACCGTACCTGGATTCTGTTGATCAACTCCTTGGCCAGCGTCGGTATGTAGATGCCGGCGTAGGACTCTCCAGTGATGTAGAACTCGCGCGTCTGGTACTCAGGAAATCTCTGCAGGAACTGCGCGAGTGCATCGGCGTTGTCCGTTGCAGTCTTGTCGTCATTGTAGTCGTCGTCGGGCCCCTCGCTCGCTGGACGGTAGGAGAAGCCTACGTTGTGTGGCGACTCCAGGAAGAGCACGTTGGAGATCTAGAAGGCAAATGGTAAGAGGAGGCGTCGATGGCTTGCGCACCTTGTTCCACGAGTAGACGTTCTCGAAGAGCGTCGCGTTGTCGGGATTCGGATGGAAGGGGCCGATCTCGTTGAAGATCGCGATCAAGGAGGAACAGCCGGGACCGCCATTGAGCCACAAGACAAGCGGGTCTTTGGAGGGGTCACCTTGGGATTCAGTCAACCTGGAAATGGAAAAAAAAATAGGAGAGATCAGGGTCAGGCCTTCGTGCTTCGAAAAAGTGAAAAGAAGCTGGATTCGGAACCCCTTAAGCTGATCTTTTGGTCCCTTTTGGTAGAACAATATAAGGCTGGTACCATATTTTCCTTTGACGTCACGTGACGTTTCAATCCACTCCTATCGGCTTCTTATTTGTTTTCCCGTAAAGAATCAGAAGAATGTGCTAGGAAGGGCAAACTACGTCCTCTGCAAAGGCATGAACTCGTTTATCAGCGGCTCGATTACGTTGGCTACATTCTCCCTGGTGTGGCAGATAACACAAGAAACAGTTAGTCGGAAGTGACCCTCTCTGTGACCGTTCACTACCCACAGAGACCATAGTTCACCGTCACAAGGTGTTGCAATTTCTAACACTGGCCCAGCTTTGACGCAAAATTTGTTCGACCTGGTTCTACACAAATGGATGGAAATCGAAATGGCCTTTTATAATGTACAGCGGACTCTCCATTATCTGAGTCATCGTCCACTATCTCTTCTAGGTGCACTGACAATTAAAGAATATTGCTGATAAAGTGACGTTTTATAGCTCAGCAACCAAGTATGTGATGACATTTTTTGTTAGTGTTGCACCATCCTTTTGGAAAGGGAAGCGCCATAAGGCAACAAGGCATAAGGGGCTTATCATAAGGCGTAAATTGGTTTGGAAGCGAATAAATGGTATTTGTGGAGCTTCTATCCCTACTGCTACATTAATAAATATAATGACAGTTCAATATAATGACAGATTGCTCTCTATGTTGACCAGGGGAAGGCAACAAGCAAAGAGAATTACGGAATACGAGATCGGTAGAGAAATTTGTTTGCACTATGTTGTTAAAAGTTATACTTGAGGAAACCGCCTGTTGCTTAGTAAGGTCTAGGAAGATCTGGATATGTAAAAGAACGCTTTCCAACAAGCACATCCGGCAGCTAGAAAGCAGACCAAGCACTCACCAGTAGTGGAGCTGGTTCTTGGACGCGGTCTGCAGGTACCCGGAGTACTGCTTGAAGTTGGGGCGGAATGTAAGTCCAGGTAAGTCCTGCTGGATGAGATCGTCGTCTTTCTGCGAGGCCTCCGTCAGTAGGACGGCAACAGCCAGGAGCAGTGCTAAGCCCCTCAGCGGAGCCCAGGAACTGCCGCGACCGTTCATCGTCGAGTACGGGAATCGGAGTGGCGCTGATAAGACGCTCCCTAAGGGCGCGATCCACTCCATCGATCGTCTGCCGGGAGTTAATTAGATACCTTGGCGAAAGTGTGTACACAGTGGGGGTAGGAAAGCGAATTTAGATAAGCGTCGGAAAGAGAAGTTATGTGTCGGCAATGCTTTCCTGCGTGTAGGACATGTGCCGCTACTTCCGTCTATCGACAAACTGATGTGTCCTTTGTGCCTAATTTCAGATAGGAAATACGATCTAATTTTTTGAAATCGAACATACATATATTGGTCACTCTGGACCAGTGATGCTGACTCGCCTGAAAGTCACTGGCTTCATTGTTCAGGACTAGAAGTTCTAGAAGAAACCGGTATTCTAAATGTTCCAAAGACTATCGTGAACAGTTAATTTTTAACTCGGAACTGAACGCTTCAAAGGCTAGGGTTCCTGTACACGCTGGTTGCGACTTCGAAGACCTTGTGTCTTGACAGTTCCGGCTGGACAAAAATAATTTCGCTTATACTGCACATCTCCAATCTGGGATAGGTACCCAAGCAACATTGCCCGGAATGTTGCAAGATATCTTCTAGAGTCAGGGAACGACTTGTAAAACAAAGGCCTCGAGTTAAAGCGCCTGCAGGTCATTGTATTTCTTGTTCGCTCAAAGCTGGGACGGACGTGCTCCAATGATGAGAGATGGCCCAGTTCTCTTCGTCACACAATACTCGTCTCGCTTGTCACTAGAAGCCTCAGCTTAAGGTCTCAATCAAGCAACCGCCACATATATATGTCTCTGTTTCAAATTTTATCTTTACGGATCCAGGCAGTCCGTGCTTCGCTACCGCCACACTTCGGAGAGTGTGTGTACTTTGCGGCGGCTAATTCAAAGGAAAGAGCTTAAAAGCTTATAATTTGCAGTGTAATCTTATCAATCAAACCCCAACTAACGTTTGGGAAGCGGATACAAGTCAAGAAGGCCTTCAATGGTGCTCAGAAGACCAATGTCCTTGAATAAGCTTTGTACGATCACACAGAATCAGAAGTGTAACAGGGTAAACAGGATCACAAATGCAATGGATCCCAGTTTGAAAGTAATCCGAGGTCCACGATAACGTGTTGCAGAACTTGTCTCCAGAATTTAAAAGTAAAGCAGCTACTGTAACTTGAAAATCCATTTATTAGTCGTGCCAATCAGTAGCAGAACCAGTGTCTTGGGATGAGCACGTCGAGCACGGGACTCTCGACTGTGGGCCCGCAGCGCTGTCTCGCGTACCACTCGAGACTGTAGCAGGAGATGAACATGCCGGTGCCGATGAGCAGGTTGAAGAAGAGCAGGATGTTCCAGATGTAGTCCATGCGGATGACACGTGACACCGAGTAGAAGATGCCGCCGAAGACGAAGTAGAGACCAAACATGATCGGGTAGAAGAGGCGCAGAGAGACGCCGAACCAGTACTCATGGAACGCCGCCGACAGGAAGAAGACGACCGTTTGTGCGACCTTCAGGCCCTTCTTGCCGCCGATGAGCTGGAACAAGGATCATCGTGAACGAGGGGTTCTGTAAGGGAACTTACAGTGGCGAGGTCCCTGTAAACGTAGGCGTAGAGCCACTCGTGAACGACGAGGTTCCAGTTTCGGTAGTACTCTGCCATGTTCTTCGCGTTCCACCAGTTCTAGAAACATGCTCTATTAAGAGGAAACTGTTCATCGCTTAATTTTTGCGATTATGTGAAATCGGCTTCTGGTTACTAATAAACAAACAGTACATGTCCTTGACAATGGCCTGGACGACCACCGTACCCAGAGAGATTCTATTGGTTGCTTAGAACGCTAGTTTCTCGTACCTCTAGGACCTATATCTCGAACATGATGAGGAGGTCAGCAACGGTTTTATTTTAGTGTCGTTATCGGTAGTATCGGATACTTGGTGGGGTTTTTCACTTACCACGTAGAAGAGTCGATCGCCAAATTGCATCGCCTCGCTGAACATGTTCAGCCAGCAGTGGAGGAGGCCGTAGAAGAGCATGAGGAGGCAGTACATGCCGGGCAGGATCGAGGGGAAGAAGGAGTAGACCACTTCCGACCAGCTGAGCTGTTTGTAGTCGAGTGCACTGAAGTAGGGCTCGACGAAGGTGATGAAGACAAGGTTCGTGTGGTAGATGCAGGCGAGGCACTGCGCAAAGTACTTGGCGACGACGGCCCAGTCGCGCTGGGGCGTCCGCGGGTAGCTGTCGCGATAGATGAACGACGGACAGAACATGTAGTAGATGAACTGCTCCACGGAGGGCCAATCCTGGGACACCTCGCCGATCTTCAGCTTTTCTTGTCGCAGCTTCTTCTGGATCCCGCGGTTCGTGTTTTCGCGGATGAACGCGTGAACTTTCATAGCCAGCCGTGTCTGTAAAAGGGAGTAATGCTTGGGTTAGTTAATCTATGAACCGTCTGAGAGGGCACTTTCGACTCGTCTGGAAAAAGAGTCCAACCGCTTCAGGAATTTGTAGAATGCTTCAGACACGCTCAAGGGATAAACTCACGTTTTCGCACGTGATGATGAAGGAGCACGCGGGGTTAAGGTTCATGTAGAACAGGAACTTCAACGGAAGGTAGAAGAGCGACGCCAAGTATCCTATGTAGGCAGCGAGATATGGTAGTTCGCTTCGGAGTGTTACACTCTTTGATGGGATGTGGGCCCACATTTTGAAGGCAGCGTAGGGGAAGATGAGCGTGGAGACGAACATGAGGCCCCACACGAAGAGGGTCTGCGGAAGGGCGCGGAAATTCCAAAGGATGAGCCAGAAGTGGCTCAAGGGGCTGAGAGGGAAAGGTTGCCGAGGGAGGGTCGGCGGACTCACTTTCGCTGCTCCATTGCGTCCTTGAGCATCGTTGCCATTGTGAGGAGCACAAAGAAGGCGACGAACACGTTGAAGATGACGCCCGCGGAGCCATCGAGAAGCGTCCTAAAAGAAAAGACAAGTGTAGGTATTCAGAACCACAGCTTAAAGAACTCACGTCAAAAGGGACGGTCGAATCTTGAACTCCTTCTCCTTGAACACGATCGGTCGCGACTTCTCCACCGTAATCCTCTCATCCCTGGGTTCTGGACTCGCAGAGTAGTCCTCGCGCTTCGCCTTCTCCTCCAACGTCTTCGGCTTGAATTCGTCGTCGGCGGATAATGTCGCCAGGATC
>JADLIF010001272.1:0-55088 GCA_016648015.1 Steinernema khuongi
GACCACCCGGACCTGCTGGACCCGACGGTCCTGCCGGCCCTCCTGGACCTGCTGGAAACGACGGCCAACCTGGAAACCCTGGAAATCCTGGAGCCCCTGGAACCGAAGGACCTCCTGGAGACGCGGGTCCTCCTGGAAACCCCGGAAACGACGGAGCTCCTGGAAACCCTGGAGCCCCCGGCACTCGGTCAACGAGCACTCCTGGTCCTGCTGGACCGCCCGGTCCCCCTGGACCTCCTGGAAACAACGGAGCGCCCGGTCCTGCTCCAGGACCTGGACCAGCTGGACCGGCCGGACCTCCTGGAGCGCCCGGAAATCCAGGAACTCCTGGACAGGACGGAGGACCCGGAGGGCCCGGAGGACCTGGCCAGCCTGGACACGATGCTCAGTATTGTCCCTGCCCGTCGAGAAGCGGTGCTCTTGGTGGTGGAGGAGGTGGAGCCGGCGGCGGTGGATCGGGTGGAGGTGGCGGTGGTGGCGCTCATGGAGGTGGCAGCGGTGGAGCTGGAGGTGGCAGTGGTGGTGGTGGTCATGGTGGCGGATCTGGAGGAGCTGGAGGCGGTGGTGGAAAAGGCAGCTACAAGCAACGCAAGGCCAAGGTCTAAATCGATCGTGCATATCTGCTTTCGTAGAAATAAAGAAAGCATTGACGAAGGCATCAATGACCAGAGAACAAAGGTTATACTGCATTTGGATACTTGGAGTCACGGGAATCACGGGTTTTGTCTGAAATAGGTTTATCTCGTCGATGGGTTTATCTGCTTCGGGGCGCGATAGTTGTTGTCGCCATTACGGGTACTCTCTGTGGTTCTCAGACACGGTAATCAACCACTTTCAAGGCTACTGTAGAGAAGCAGGTTCGGCCAAGCTTTCTAAGAATGCGGGAACTTCCGCTTGCCTGTGAAACTGTGTGTCATTGATGGTTAAAGACCTCCAGGACCTCCACCTCCATAAATACCTCCAAGCAGTCGTATTCTGTGCTATGTAACTCATAGGAGTAGTTGGAAGCAATTAGTCTTTAGCTTAACATGATCAACTAATAAAATAAAGAATTTTAATCGCTAAAGTGCAACGCTCTTCTCTGCGCTAGATGCCACCTTATTTATAAGCGTCGTGGCGTACAATGACGATGGATTTCTTCAAGAGTAACGCGACTAGATGGTTCAATTATTTTCGCAATCCCTCTGCTCTGCCAGTTACAAGCAGTGTCAACAGAGGTATTAGAGAAAATTGTCGACGATTTTTCGAGCCTCTCTTCCACACTACGCACACCTACTTCCATGTACTGTTGTGATCAGGAGAGAGTCAAGAAGATAAGCGGGTTTCTTTAATGCTCCATGTCATGATCTCCCCCACACCGTGTAGATTGGATTTCTTTGACTGTTTTCGCCAAAGCACCTGTTTTAATCGGGCCACAAACACGTCATAATTAGACCTTTGCTTAACAACAGCTAAACCACCAGGTGCATTCTGTTAATTGGTTTATTCGTGTGATTACAACTCCACTGTTGTGTTTTCCTTCGTTGTTCAGTCCGGTAGTAAATCAAATTTCATTTAGTTTCTAAGCTATTGACTGTGTAACTACTTTTCTGTTAGAGCTGTGGTTTTATGGACCCTTTTATAATATGTTCCTGCAATTTCGGTCATTCGCGTCTTGTCACAGAGCTGTAAGTGCACACATAGTATAATAGAGCTTTGGTGCACAAAGCGTAGGTCGCTAAGAAAGCAGGTACACTTGAATCAGAGAAAGTTACGGTGCAATAAATCTTTCTGAATATGCATTTCACTCAAGTTCTGTGCTCCACACCTTTCCAGAGGACAGCATGCTTGTCGTTCAGCTCCTTGTCCTCGCAGTCCTGTAAGTACATAGGGATTCAGCTGCTGTTGGATTAGAAGTAGTTGAATCACCTCCGACTCCACAAGGACTCCACTTGGTTCTTCTTTGATTGAGCCGAAGCGTGGTCCGTGTCATGTTTCTCTCTGAATTTCCCAGATCCGTGAGTGTTCTCTGCGCACCAAATAAGTTGCTCGCAAAATCGCGTTTTCAGCGCTTTTTGGAACCTAAAGCAAGTGCAAAACATAAACAACTGTCCTACTTCCCCTGGGTTCAGCGCTCCCTAACCCTAATAAGATTTTATGATGTGGATTTGTCGCACTGGTCAATATCCTTTCCCTGTGGTGTGTCGTCAAGAGCATTATGGCCACTCCCATCATCTCTGGAGGGCGTGCACTCCCCTCATTTCCTAACAGCGTGTTTGGTCAATTATGCAACCCTAGGGACGCGTGCCCATCTATGAGCTCACACTCGTGGCTTCTCATTAGCTGTGCTTGGATGTGTGGTGGTGATCTTCGTGTTCTAGTGCAGTAAGATTGTCCTGCTAACATGTAAACTTTTTTAAGAACGATTTTGTATGGGGTAGGCACAAACTGATATGTGCGCTGTAATCAGCACGCCTAGGCCCTTGTTTTCCACTATGTTTTTGAAAGGTTTTCCTGTAACTTCTGGATCTAATCACAGTGATAGTCCTGCAGTACCATGCATTCTTGTGCTCTCAGCATTAGATGGCAAAAGCGAAGGCTTAGGTTACTTCTGTTTTGAAGCTCCTGTTTCGTGGGATGCGATTCCTATTATTCAAAGAATACTGCTGCTCTCCAACAATTCTAATTCCCCCTAATACCAAGAAACCATTATGGTCTCCTCAGTTTACGCTTCTTTGAGTTACGGCTATTCAATCTTGAGACGACCACGCTAACCTGAGGTGTGTGGTGCATGTTAATGTGATCAACAGGTCATTAAACTACTACGTGCCGCTATTCCGGTTTCGTAAATAACATTCTGGGTGAAGCACACTCCCATGCTGTTTTGCACCGTAAAGAAATTAGCTTCCCAAGCTGTTATGTACAACAAATTTCAACCAAATTAAGAGACATGTTCAAGCAGGTTTGTTCAAAGTAGGATGTCTTCGATGTTAACTGCGCCTTCCGCACTTGCAAACTACGGACATTAAAGACTCGAATCCATTAGTTACACTTCCCCAGCTTTTAGAATCAGCCTTTTCTGAATTTTAGGCACAGCGTTCCACTACAGATCAATCATCATCTTTAGACGTGTGCCTTCAGCAGCATTAGTCCTAAGATTAGCATAGTAATTCGAATGGAAGGAGCTGCGTGGGTCCATTCGTTTGTTTGGCTAATGGTCCCTGACTCACACGCACTTAAACATATCTAGGAACCGCCCTATTCTGTTAGTTATAGCGTTTCAAAGCAAGCAGATGTCGTGCTGTTTAATGGGTTCCCGGTAAATCTGGAAGAGTATGCTCCTTAAAGGTAGGGAGTTAACCAAATTAATGGTCGACATTCCGAAAACATCTAATTCCGGCTAGCCGCTAACCTCGTTTGCAATGCTTAGAACGAATGTACTTTAGTTTTCCTGTCCTAGATCTGGACAGGGACTTTAGAAGATCACTGACTCTGATTGAAGTGCACATGACACCTTGCAGGAGAATTACTTGCGTCCTTTTCCTTCCATTCTTTCGACTGGAAGCTTTCTTATCTGCACATGTCAAGTATTGGTATCATACAAACTACTAAATAAAGTAATAGTCTGAAAGTGTCCGTCCGCCCGTCCATATGATCCCGACCGAACGTGCGAACTTTTTGTGTGCTTTGCAAGGCTGATGTTCACATTCACTGTGTGTGGCCTTTTTGTAGTGCTTGCACAGTGACTCGCTTTTCCAATTCGCGCTCAAGAAATGGTGACAACGAAATAGCCGTATCGCCGCCCTAACGGGCGTCTTGCTGCTAGTCCTACTTGCAACATCTTAGTCACCATTCCAAATCCCCTGATTCCATACATATCCTCCTTTATGTTCTCCTTTATTGTTCTCCGACTGTTCTCCTATATTTAGTAGTCTCATTCCCAGCTAGTACCATTGTCCGTCTAGTGACCGAAGATGTTAATCCGTGCTAAGACACTTTGTAAGGTTTGAACCTAGCAGCTAGTTCTGCATCAATCCCCGTTGCAGAGATCACACACTTGTGTCTTCCAAGAACGCAGCGTTCGTTTTCCGGAGATTTGTCTCTTTCAATAAGACGCACGTGGCCTCAGCTTTGTTTGCTCTCTCCGCCACTCTCTGCCGCCCCCGAAAGGGTATTTATTCAACAAATAAATTGCTCATGCTCGTGTTTCATGGCGTCGCCTGTGTGATCCAAGGATTCAGCCCTTCGTTTTAGCCATGGAGCTCTCGGGCGAGGAGGAGAAGATGTTCAACTGTCAGCTGGCAAACGAGCTCTCCGGAGACGTCGGCGTCATTGTCACCCTCGTGCTTAGGGTATCTTTCTGCGCTGGGAGCGTCATCGCGTTCGTCTTGGCCTTCTTCTTTGAGGTGAGCTGGTCATGTTGCTTCTAGAGTGGCCCCCACTTTTAGAATGTGACGCACCTACTGCACCCAAACGGTCGAGTCATTCTGAAAGCGCATTGTCTTTCGGTATTTGTAGCCGCCGTCGGCATCGTTGCAGCTGAAGGAAACGACCTCACTCGATATGTGGTCTTGAAGGATCCGAAGAACACCGCTGTAAGTTCATGGGAGCCTACGAGACCGGGTACTGGGAACAACACGTCAGGACGGAGATCACTCATGGTGTTGTTGAGACGAAACAAATCGAAAGGAATTTATCCAAAAACAGTAGATGTTCCACGAAGTTATATCGGCCTCGGGGGCCTTGGGAAAGGCCTGGAGACCACGACGTTGTTTGTGCCACACCTACGCATATTTCTATGCTAAGTTTGATGTAGAACTTCTTAACGAATGACCGTCAGTTTGCACTGCCTGGAAACAAAATAAGAGCTGCATATCACATAAAACGAGAGCTCGAAATAGCGCTCTGATGGCTCCATAGACGCCAATTCCTGGACACGCCTGACTGCCGCGGACAAGCTAGGTATCTCGCGCACCCTACAAGACGCTCTTCTCTTCTTATGACCGATGACACGATTACCATAGACGTATATAAACGAGGATAACTTGGTGTTTAAGCACTTTTGGTAGATGGTGGACCTAAACATAGGAAACGTTCTACTTAAGCTATCTTTGAATACTTCGATCATTCCTAAAATCAACCATTAAAACCATACTGCTCATAAAGCCGACCTACCTTAAGCCAGGCCAGGATTATTTTTGGTCTTGGATAGCGAGACATGCCATTGACCGAGTGCTACTTCAGTGCCCCGTGGCGCTCATCCCCGCCTATATCGCCACGAACGCCAAATTAGTGATGGTCTTCGGAAACAACTCGGCCATCATGACGTTGACTTTCTTAGCCATCGAACGCCTTGTCGCCACGCTACGAGCAAAGACCTACGAGAGGAAGGACAGCGCCTTTGCTGGGTGGATTCTGACCATTCTCGCTGTTCGTAGCCCATTGAATCCTCAGTCTAATCGTCTTCAATGTGTAGATCTCCCTCGCTTTCCTCTCCGCCGGAGCTATCGCGGTCAGAATCGATTTCTCGAGACTCATCCCTTTCAGTATGCTGTATGACCCGCCAGCGCTCGGCGTAGCGCAGATGGTAACTAGTGGATCTTCTGCAACGCTAAGATGTTACATTAAGGTGCTGTTCATCATGTTAGGACTGGAAGTGCTCAACGCGGTTTTGTTCTTTGCCATTTCGAGAATCAATCAGAGTTGGCAGAAGCGACTCACCATGAGAGGAGCAACGCTGGCTCACAAGTATCAGGTAGGACCAAGTGTAAGACTAGGTGCACAGTCTCCACAGGTCAAGGAGAACCTCAACTTCTGCGCTGTTCTCACCCCTCTGGCCATCCTCCACTGTCTCATCGCCGTGTTCACGTGCGCCTCCATCTTCGTCATCATGTGCTTCAAGCCGACTCTGCGCGTCATCTACTCGGCCGCGACGATGGTCGACCTGATCGTGGTCTACGACTTCCTCCTTCCCATCCTGCTGATGTACAAGACGCTCTGGCACAGGTAGGTCAACTGAAAGGGACACTAACTCCCAGAGCTCTCTCTTCGGTTAGGGTTGACTAAAACACAACAAAATAATGTGACCTACCCTTGTGAGCAAAGCGTCTTTCAGGCAGAGATACAGTGAAGTGGTCTCGCGAGTCTTTCACAGAAAGCAGTTGGCCAACGTCACACCCCAAAGTGAAATGGAGAATCACTTCCACCTGCTGAAGGACATCTTCGACGCCGGACCCGCGGGGCAGAGGAAATGACGAGTAGCGATAATAAACAGATGGCGACTGTACATACATATGATGTAGCTTTAATCTATTAAAAAACTTTTGGAATGTGTGGAAATGATTAGCAAATGAAGCAGAAGACATGGTCAAAGCGGAGGTCGGGCCTGGGTGGTAGAAATGGTCAAAGCGAATAAGTGGAACCCAGGACAGAAGATATGAAATCATCCAGCGGTCAAAAATCTTCTAGGCGATCTGGAATTGCTGATGCACAATATGTGCACCTATAGGTGATTTGAAATAAACGCCAAGGAGCGCAGAACAGTTTTTTGTCAAGAATTCCATCAGGAAGCTCGGTTTGGCGCTTCTCCTCCCGATTTACGTATCCACAACTCAAATTTCAAAACATATCCATGCGCACAGGCAAAGAGTATCGATGCAAACATCATTGTGGATAAACTACGGTAGTCCATTCGCCTCTGCCGCCGCTGATTGCGGCGTTTAATTGAATCAAAGGACCGATCCGGCTAGTGGCTCGAAAAACAAAGGAAATCGTTTCCGATAATTGGCACAGCGTGACAAAGAAGCGATGAATCCGTTCCACATGCTGCTTCGGATTATCCTTTACAAACTATATAAATCATTGTTTTCGTCGGACGAGTCAAGAAGGATAAAAATTGGCACAAAATGAATTGCGAAAAGCTTGTTTTACTGGCATCCAGGGTCAACTGGGCAGCTGATTTCTACGGGAATACAATACACTTCTCAAGACACGTCAAATCCACCCCAAACCAGGTTAATCTCGATGTAACAGATGGAAGGGCTCCCTTGTAAGTCTTCTGAAGGAACTGCGAAAAGCTTGATTGTATTACCTAGGGCATCCAGGGTCAAAAGTGGTTGGCATGAAACACTTTTGTGGAGAAAATGGACCACTCTATGGATGCCACTTCGACGCAATCTAATTTTATTTTTGCTTCTTCTACAGGAGAACTAGAACAAAGACACGGAATGTTAGAATCCCGCAACAGTGGCATGAACTACGTACATGAAACGATCTCATCTAGGATCCTTAACAAAGAACAACAAAAAAGGAACATCTCCCTCCAGCTCCCACAGCTTCTGTCCAATCAGCAAACATGCAAATGAGTGCGCGAGGATCGCGTAATCACGCTAAGTGGCGACGGACAAACCTCTTGATTCCGACGATCGCTCCAACTAATCCAATTACGGTCAATCCGTCGCAGTGCGCGACGCCATATGTCCCCCGCTTCCGCCAAAACAGAACCTCCTCCCGCGCTACCGTACCCCACAAGTGCGACACGATGGGCGGAGCCGCGCCAGCCGGCGCCCGGGCCAGAAGTAATCTCGTGATCCCACAGCGATTTAATTTTTCCGCTCGGACTCCGGCGGCTAAGTAACTTACCGCTTCTTGCTAATCCGATGAGCTCCAGATTCCTAATCCACCGACGCGCGCCGAGTAATTAATAGCCAAGTGATTGACCGTGTCTTCAGACCGTAACCGGATGGACTACAGCGGCTACTTCTCGTCGCAGCAGTCGGCGGCCAACGATGCGAACCCGTTCGGCATCAACGCCAACATCCCTTTCGGATCGCCCGGATCTGCTGGGGGTTACAGCCACCATCAACAGCACCTCTATGGGCAGTACAGTAATCCATATTCACAGCTGGCCGCAGGAACTAGGTAAGCCTTTGAATCGTTTGACAATCTTAGGTGGTAAGTGAAGATATCCTTAGACGAATGACGGCTATCTTGAGAGCCAAAAAAACAATCCAAATGAGGTCACTTTTGAGGCAAAAATCTTGTATCCTAGGTAGCAAAAGAAGTAGAACACATGTGTCGCTAACATTTATGGGAGCCTTAACTGAATCAAATCAATGTGGAACCCGCGAATCGGCCATTTATAATATCATCTACTGTACTATGCTGACTCATCACTCCTGAGTAGGACTTGCTTCTTTCTCAAGGCTACAAGTAGGACCTCGAGGCTACAAATAAACTGAAGCCTCAAAAAACACCCAATATATACAAACAAATACATGATTCCTCAACCCTCATTGCTGCATTACTCACAGTACTTACAGAGGCCTCGGAACCCAAAACCACTCGATGATCCCCTCCACGATCGCTTCTTCCAGCTCCAGTGTGCCAAACCCAACAAACGCCTACCGTTCGACACAGGAATCCCTCCAGGCCTTCTTCAACTCTGGACTTCCCTATAAACTGTACCAAAACCCGACGTCTCTGATTCCGGGAGCAAGCGACGCCATGCGATCGGCGAATCCATCGGCTTTGATGGCGGGCATCCAGAGTTCGTCGCTGGTAGGCGCCATCTGTGGGAACTCCAACCCCACTGAGCGAAGGAAGCAGCGGCGCATCCGAACGACTTTCACTTCCATCCAGCTGAAGGAACTGGAGAGGGCATTCCTGGAGACCCACTACCCGGACATCTACACTCGAGAAGACATCGCAGGTCATCTCGGACTCACCGAGGCTCGAGTTCAGGTTCAGGACTACCTAAGCTATGCACCCTAAAAGACACTTTTCAGGTGTGGTTCCAGAACCGAAGGGCGAAGTATCGGAAACAGGAAAAGCTTCGGAAACTTAAGGAGGGATCATTGAACGCTGATGGCAACAGCGCGAGAGAGCACTCCCGGAGTGAGGACCGTACCCAGGAGCAAATAGACAACAACCTCGACGCCATCAAGCACGAGACCAACGTGTTGGAGTTGTCGAATGGAAACGCGTAGGAGGAAAAGAAAGCTGTGCTAGCTTTTGTAGGTCGGAGTAGAGCTAGAAGTGTCGGTGTACATATGGTTTGTGTTGTGGCAAGGATGGAATGAAGGCTTTTATGAGAATTGCCCACATTTTAAACCAATGAAGCCGGCAAGTCTGATAGGAATAATCGTCCCTTCTCAACTTCCAATGGCCATCCCAGTTAAACAAAAAGTAAATTGAGACCGATTCTCATGAGTATTTCCCATCCAACTCGTCGGCGTAACTGTTTCATACAAAGCAGTGTTAACGGAAAGCTTAAAGGCTGTATATCGAAAGAAAGTTCCTAATTTCACAGGCTCCTAGAACATAGTAGGTTGACCCCATGGATAGCGAAAAGTACTGGTGCCACAG
Source organism: Steinernema khuongi (assembly GCA_016648015.1). Classification (NCBI taxonomy): domain Eukaryota; kingdom Metazoa; phylum Nematoda; class Chromadorea; order Rhabditida; family Steinernematidae; genus Steinernema; species Steinernema khuongi. The sequence continues at coordinate 9,346 of JADLIF010001272.1, forward strand.
GGAAACTTCAATAGATCGATCCCCATGAACTCCTTTTCCCTACCGTGTAGGGGTTTTTCGAACCATACATAGGTAGAATTCTTTGTAAATTCATCATGGCAGAAGGCCGTACACAAAGAATCACTTCGATTGAGGCTCCGACGTGAGAGAACCATACGATTTCCTATAGGGAAGTCCTGAATTTGCTCAGGAGCCAGCTTGTTCATGGCGATTATGGCCTGTAGAGAGTGAGTCGCGGTCAGCTGCTTGGCTCCATGGATGTCTAAGCTTGTCGAAAGGCCGCACATAAAATTTCACTGCGATTGAGCAGCCCCATTGGGATTATGGCCTTTAGCGGGTGCATGATGCAAGCAGGTCTCTTTCTTGTATATATTTTATTCTTTGAAAACTACAGTAATATGCAGATGTATGTCCAAGATCGCGTCGTGGTGCAATGAAAGACGTCCTAACGTCCAATCTTGTTGGCGTTCTCGTGGAACAGATCCTTGAGCATGTCAAAGTGCGTCTTCGTTTCATCTTGAGCAAGCGAGCCTATGCGACTCTGCACCTGACGACTCACGGACTTCCTGAAACGTGTCGCCGTGTTATGTTCTGGCACAGAAGCGCCTTCCACTGACCTCTTCTGCCGAGCCTGAATCAGCCAGATAATCGGAAGTGCGACGTGGTAGATGACCGAGACGTTCGTGAAGAGCAGCGAGGACTCATTCTCGTGGTCCAGGTCGTGATGGTGGCCAAGAAGGAAGTTCAGTCCAAAAGTGACTGTGTAGATGAGCACTTGGACGAACGCCATGGAAAGGAGTACGGTAACGGAAGCCAGGTTCTCCTCCACTTGGTACTTCATCGCCAGCGGGGCGCTGACTCTTCGCGCCGCTCTTTTCAATTTGAGGTTGAAGGCCAGGATGACGACGAAGATGACAAGGATAACAATCTCCAGGAAGGCCAAGAAGAGGCTGTTGAGTCTGTTGTCGCCGGACACTTCTGAGGGTACGGTAATCATGGAGTACAAGTTGTGCTCGGCGTGCTTCGAGTGGCCCTTTTGGAAGAAGCGGACGATCCACCAAGTGGAGACAAGGCTCTGGAAATTGGACTTTTTATCCATGACTGTTTGCAAGCTTTAGTTCAAAGTATCGAACTTTTTGCCCGCTGTCTGACGTGGTTCTACAGCCCTGATAAGAACTAACTAGGGAACACTCCCAAATGATCTCTTCGGATCGGGGCGAAAGGGGGTGGGTATTATGTAATTCAGGGCGCTGATCACAAGATCACTAGGTAAGTAGCATTTATCGACCTTAAAAGTCGCTAAAGCTTGTCGACGAGCAAAAGTCAGAGGACGGTGATTTGTGATCAGCTCTGGGATAGTAAATGGTATTGTTTGGACAGCTCCTTCAGATAGATATGTATATTATGTAGGAAGAAACATCCAAAGGTCCACGTAAGAACATTATGATGCTCAGAAGAATGAAAAACTTACCGAAATAGTCAGAAGAGACAAGCTGATTAAACGATGCTTCTTCTTCTCATAAGACTTCGCCAGCACCGTCGCCACCGTCCTCTCGATGCCCAGCGCCACCAGAGTCAAGCTGTCCATGTTCTGGGACAAGATCATCGGGACGTTCACGAAAACGGCGTATTTGTGGGACAGCAGCGGAACTGAGCAGTTGCCAGTGGAAGTGAGCACAGTGAATCTCAACAAATCGTAGGCTCCAGTAGTGGTCTGAGCCAAGGAGTTGACCATCACGGACAGGAAGTGGACGACGATGATGAGGCGGGCGTTGAAGTGGAGCGTCTTGCGAAGGTCGGTTTCTCGGAGGAAGAGGACGACGCAGAGGCCCAGTCCCACAGTCGAGAAGAGGGTTTTCGCAGTGAGATACCCGATGATGAACGGATTCTGGGAGAAGGAGATGGCGTGGCGGCACTCCATGAGGAAGCTGTGGGAAGGGTCATATGGTTCGTGATGAGGCATGGTGATCTGAAACGCTGGTCGTGAAAGGGTGGTAATGGTTTAGCTCGGGCGCGGACGTCATACACCAATGATGTACGTGGAAGATGGTGATGTGTGCAAATTGTAATCACGCTCTATTCAGGAGTTCTTCGCTGATGGGACGCTACCGGGACGGACTTTCGGCTTTGTCAGAGTCCCATCAGGAAGGGCGAGTGTAAGTGATCAGTCATAGAGTAGGATTAGAGTTGCAGATGTAGGCTTATTCTAGCGAATAGGTTCCGGGCTTTGCGGGGAGCAGTGGCTTTGAAGTAGTGAGGTCAAGACGTAAATGCGGAGACTGGACAGCGATCAACGGACGTGGCACTAAGGGTACACTGCTTTGCTTCTTTCTCCAAAGAGTTCACGCAGAATTACATATAATCCGCGCTATAAACGCATTAGGCGGGACGAGGGTGGAATTGACGATTCTTTGAACGCACGGTGATGCACTTAGAATTGTATGTAATCGCAGTTTGAGTCGAACGCTGTCACAAAAAGAGGCCACAGGTAATGGAACAAGCCAAGGAGGTATGGTAGAGCTTGACCGCCTAAGACAGCGAAGACTCAGTGACTCAAAGATCTAGCCGAGACAAACGACGTTTCCTTTGTTTTCCGCAGTATAATAAACCTTTTGTTTCTGGGCGTAAGTGGACTGACATCATTGAATCTTACGGCACTAGCAATCACCTGTCTTCTACCGTCTGAGCTCCTAAACAATCCCTGGATGCTGAGATGTTCTGCGTGGACACTTCATACTGATAAACAAAATCTTTGCTCACCTATCTGGGTATAAGTGGCACTAAGGGCTCATGCTAAATGGTACTTAGGCAAGTAGGTTCGAGTGTTCCCTGGAAGTCTCCGCCAACGTACTTCTTCTTCTTGAGGGATTACGTCCATAGCACGTTGAATTAGAGTGCCGAGTGGCAGCACTGGATTGGTCATAAGGTGAAGTGTGCCCAAGTGCGTCGTACTTAAGGAAATTCGCGGTCATTCAAAGTCATTTGTGCGCAAGTTCAATGGTCTCCGTTGAACACTAGAAGGTGATCTCAGCAAGCATTCAAACAGCGATTACTGTAGTGGAAAAAGCGAAAATGTTTACGGGAACATTATCACGTATAAGGATGAACATAAGGAGCGCCAAGAGAATAGCAAGGTCACATAATGGATTTTTTTAGTATTGTATCAGCGCTACCGTATCAGCAGTCTGCTACTGTTGTTTTCTCCGCCCGTGACGTAGTAAAGGGTACGTCGTCAAAACAAGAACTCAGTCATACCATTTTCAGGTGTTAAGTAAAACCCATCAGACTCTAAGATGTTTGCGAACCGAGTCGCGCTCCACATTAGCATTTGAAAGAAGCAGTTTTCTGCAAAACAAAAAGGTAGAACATTTTTAAATGTCAATTTTGTAAATTAAGTGGACCAAATTTCATCATTACAACGGATCACGGAGGTAGTCGTCGAATGGAACCGGGACGTTTTGGGTTTAAAAAAACGAAAAAAAAAACCAAAAAACCAAGGTCCAAAGGAAGGGGGGTATTCTTCTTTTTTATTTTATTATATGTGTATCAGTCACAAAAGCATAGAACATCGGACTCAAAGACAAAAGACAAAGCGGTTAACAGTGAGAATACATTCCAGTCGCTAGGCTCACATACAGCCAAGTACCGTGAAAATGGGCGTGAACATCGTCGATACGCTGGCAACACTAGTCAGAGACCGGTAACACCTGCGTGGAAAACTATTGAAAATAGTTAAAGGCTGAGATGGAATTTGGAAGCGGACGATTTAAAAACCACTCTTGGAGACCATTCGGAACAAAAACGATACCACAAAGGATTAAATATTGCTTATTACTGTCCCTCTTTGTGGCCTTACAGATACTCTACCCGAACCTGCATGTAGAGCTAGTGACAACAATCAAGTAGCACTGTTTGAATACCCTGACTGATAGCAAACTACTTTAGCAGGTTGAACTTCCTAGATTAAAAACCAGAACTGGGAACACATCGAAGTATGCATAACTTAGCCACGACATCGACGAACTACTACCCATGCGGCGTTTCAGCTGCTTTTGGACTAGGACTTCACCAAGACGTCGGGTCCGATCGCTCAAAAATTAACAGCCCTTGATTTAATATTCACGTAGTAGGTGTGACCGCATGAGCAAATACAAGCTTGCGCCAGTGAACTCAACGAGGAAGACGTGCATCTTGCAAATGAGTGTTTTGAGAGCCACTTCTAAACGCCATACATCAGAAGAAGGGAAATTACTGCCCTGCCAGCGATTAAAATCCCTCTTTCTTGTTATTGCTCTTTAAAAGGCACCTTAGCCTGCATAAAAATCACGCGCTGTGGTGCAATTAATCAGTAAGAAGTGGTCAGCAAGGATGATTTTCGAACCCCGGTTCTTATGCATGCAGCATAAGGTTAGCGGTAAAGCCTTGCTCTTAAAAACTTTGTGAATACCTCCCACAGGAGAAGCTCGCCACTCGCCGCATTCAGCGAAAATCTTGGGGAATTGCTCCTCTACAAAGAACACAATCTTATGACCTCTACTTGTGCGTATTTAAATCAAGTGTTAGACTTACACAACCCGGCACACAACTGCAGTGGTTACTCAGCTCCGATGCGAGTTTTATATATTCAGATACATTACAACATAAGGGGTTGAGAAGGGGGCAGGATACATTCCAGTGAGTCATCTCAATGCTCATTGCAAACGTCAACCCTAGTAGTCACTGAAAGGAAACACATATTTCTCCCTTCCGCACTGTCCTTGACAATCGGATCTTGTTTTGGTCAAGTGTGTAAGCTCCTGTCCTGCGCTTTTGCATTTAGCTACTTGCGCTGCAAGTGTCGCCCGAATCTGAGTTGTGCACTTCTGAATGTTTCTTTGCGAGCGCCTTCTTGCACTTGCAAAGTGTCATCTATAGACGATGCGTCGATCAGATATGAGAGCGAAGGCCGGCATGCGGCGCGCCACTTGGATGTTCTTGTGTGCCCGGGTGCGGTCGTCTCTCGGACTTTTCCGCTCGTGTTGCTCACGTTTGAGTTCGATGCGCCCCGTCAAAACAAGCTGGGATGCACGCCCTGAGTGAGTTCGAGTTTTCACGGAACCCTATGACCATGTTCACTGATCGGGAGTTCAGAAGGTATTTGGCAGTTTCAGCTTCATTTCGCTGGCGAAAGACACATGACCAGCACGATGTGTGCGACAGGTGGCGGGCCGTCAAGTACGCGAAGAACATGGAAACCAAGCTGAACAAAGGGCGTCGGAAACCTTTTGTCACTAGGGTGCATTGTACTTTGATCTGTAGTACAAAATCCGTGCTCCGACCGCCCCGGACAGATAATCTGAACATGACGTGATGGGCAGCGGACCTACTTTGCGCAATCGTGGACGCCAATCGTACTGCAATCTTTGGCTGTAATCAAAAATATATAGAGACCTCCCAGGATGTCCCGCGCGTCCGCTTGTGTCCTTCTTCGCACCCCGTGAACGCTGAGATCTCTCGCGAGGTCGCCGCGCACCAGTGATCAACAAGCTTTCAGTAATTACCTAACGTTCCCCGAGCACGAGTCAAGGATGAGCGCCGTTGCGGATGAAGCCAGCACAGCTAAAGGAAGACCTCTTGTCCAGGTACTAAGCCTTCGTAGATCACAGAACAGATCATCGCTAACTTAGAAGTTCATGGGCCTCTTGGTCATGATACTTGTGGCCGTCTCCTGGGCAATGAAAACCCAATTTTCGAAATCTGTGATGACCCACAACGCGGACCACTTCGACGCCGCTTACTTCCTGGTCTGGTTCAGCACCGTCTTCATGAGCTCCTGCTACCCGGTGTACCTGTGCTATGCCGTGGTCGTCCGCAAGAACAGCCTGGACAAAGTACACTCGTAAGCAAGTCTTTAGATGCCTTCTTAAGGCACAAACCTTTCAGAGAAGCAACCAACGTCTTTGGCAAGCGCGGGTTCACGTTCGTTGGCTTCCTCTGGAGGGAGTCCCTCTTCCTTTTCATGTGGATGAGCGCCAACTACTCCTACATCAAAGCTCTCGGCCAACAGATTACCGCCAGCGCGGCCTCGTCGATCATGAGCTGCAACACGGCCATCATCTGCGTCCTTGGCTGGTTTCTCCTGAAGGATCGCGTCCGCGTCTCCCAGATCCTCTCGGTGGCCTTCGCCATCAGCGGAGTCGTCGTCATCTCCCTTGACAAGGAGTTCGCCGGTGATCTACTTGGCATCGTGCTCGTCATCTTCTCCACCGTGATGGCTGCCTGCTACAAGGTCCTCTTCAAGCGAGTGAACGGCGACGCCACCTTAGGCCAAGTGTCCTTGTTCATGAGCGGCCTCGGCCTCCTCAACGCTACAGTCAACGTCATCCCCACCGCCGCCCTCTACTTCTCCGGGATTGAGACCATCGTGTGGGCGAATGTTCCCTGGGGACCCTTGGTGGGCTCCGCGCTTCTAGGACTAGGTCAATCATTCCCCAAACTACGTGTTCTATCGTTTCTTCAGTATTCAACTTCCTCATCAACTTCGGGATCGCCTTGCTCCACCCTCTGGTCATCTCCATTGGCATGCTGCTCGGCCTTCCTCTGAGCGCCATCTACGACATCGCCTTCAGGAACATGACTGCCACGCCGAAGTTCCTCATTGGAGGATCCCTCATCTTGCTCTCCTTCGTGCTCATCATCCTGCCCTTTGACGAGCTGATGAAGTCCTGTCGCAACTCCAAGACGTACAAGGAATGCTGTCGAGGAGAAGTTGACGGCGACAAAGAAGAAGAAGCCGGTGCTTTGAGCGCTTAAACAATGTGACCTAGGAAATGTTTCCAGCTATAAATCTAAGGGTCTTACGGTTAAGCTAACAGTCGAAATTTTGACGTCTGTTTGTTTTCTGAATTTAAAAACAACTGGACTGCAAAACACCTACTGGAATGTGGGTATGGAGCGAGAGAGCTCTTGAAAAAGGTCGATTTGTCAGGAGATCACAAAGGGATCAGCGAGAGAAACGCAGTGCCTACGTCATCTACCTCCATAACCTAATCATCTTTACACATATATCTCTAAACCGGTGAACAACAGAACAAACAACCTATTCGTATCACAGATTGACCTGGAATGCCTTCCAGAACAGTTGGTGTAGCAGAGACCTCGTGGCAAGCTTGTAGCGCCGTTCAGCAAGCACTTCCAACACGTCGGCGTAGAGACATGGGCTGTTAAACACCTCCTTGTTCTTTCGATACACCCTGGAAGATATCTTGAGGAGATTCAGCGACTGAGGACTTACTCAAAGATCTTCCTCTCCTGCGACTTGGACAGAATCTCCATGAGATTCACGTTCTGGAGCACTTCGTTGCGGACGTTCTCCTCGATGGGATCGGGTGGCTTCTTCCTCGAACAGTGGAAGCACTGCCTTTGGTTGTGTTCAAAGCGGAACGAGTTGTCCACGCCCCTGCCGCTTCCTATGCTCAACTTCTTCTGGGGTGCGGTGGAATCGAAGATCTTCTGCAGAAGCGAGTAGTAGAAAAGTGGAGAAAAAAGAAGGATGAAAGTGAGAGGATTGGACTCAAGAAAACCAACAATACCTCTGTCATAAGGTAGATTTCGCAAGGAAGACTGACGTAGGACCACGTGATGTGCATAGCCTCGATTTGTCGATGTACACGGAGCCTATGCCCTTCGAACAGTTTCCGATAGGCGTCGGCAGATTGGATCTGGAAGGATAACTATTGGGTTGTCGGGTAAAAAACGGGCCACTTAATAAATGTCTTCTATTTTTTTCAGTATCTGCTACCGGAAAAAATTGACAAACTGATTGAGTAGCTACTACAATTTCCTCCCTAACAACGTGAGGGCGCCCCTCGTTTGCGCGACCATTGCTACTTTTGAGCTGTTTTTCTTCATCCTACCCAAAACTCACCACCTAACGATCTTCGATGTGTCATCTTAAATGGGTTCTTGGAAGGCAATACTTTGCAGCAAGCGGATGCTCGTCCAATCCACTTTTAAGACAAACGTTCGCTGTCCACAGAAACGTGCATAAAATTTTTCGGAAAATTTCGAAGTGGGGGTAAACATCTTGAAGATTAACCATGTGCCAAAACCCCACCTGGGTCGGAAAATACTATCCTCTTCGGCTAATTATTAATTTTCAGAACGCGATCGACGTGGGAAACGATAAATAACTAGAGGGTCCACCATTATACGGTATCGTTTCTTCTGGCCGCTTTGGGTTTAAAGTCTAAACTGGATGACCAATTTTTGCAGAAAGTCACGGACACCCGGTCGGACCGAAAATGACTTTAGCCTCTTTTCTTTTCCATAGATACAAACGGAAAATTTTTCTCTACAGCATCTGATAGAGGGTACAAATGCGATCTAAACCATGTACCTTTGAATGAAATGTCGGTGGCGAGCGCTTGGAAATAAATTGAATTCCGATCCATTACCGAAATGGCGTACGCTATGTGTATGATGGTATACGTAAGGCGTCAGATTCTGAGAAGTGGTGAACAGCAAGACACCACTCGCAGCTTCTGTTTACGTAAAAGAACTGGATAAGGAGTATGGAAAAATACTGAAAATAAGACCAAAATATGAAAAAAGTCATGCTCCGCCACGATAGCGCAAAGTCGCACTTTATTAAATCGAGCCGTTATTAAATATAGACTATCGCTGGAAAGTGCTTGTTTACTCAGTGTATAGAGCAGACGCTCTTCTCTCTGACTGCTATCTTTTCCCTACCATCTGGGATGAATTAACTGTACAACAGTCAATTTTCGGAAAGGACCTCCAAAATTGGGTGCTAAAGTTTTTTGATTAAAAATCGTCTATATTTTGCAAACACGGGATCCAGCTTTTGCCTACAAAAGTTACTTGAGTTGGACATTATTATGGTCTATTCAATTAATCTCATATGACATATATGACAATAAAAAATCAGTTCAAAAGTGGCCCGTTATTTACCCGACAACCCAATAGTTGGTGAAGTACAGTATAGAATGTCAAACGTCATTTTTGGGATAGCGTCGTGATCCATGATCTCATGTTTTCCCTCCTCCCACTACTTGGTCCTTAAATTAAGACCTACCTCTCGATCACTCGGTATGTCATAACCTCGATCCTCCTGGTGAGCATTTTTATTGATTGAGTGGATTGGTTTCATGCCGAGCTGTCTTCTATAGGCACTTGAAAAGTGGCACTCGGGTTCGTCTTCTATATTCGCCAGGCGGATCATAGTCGCCGCGTGCAGAAGAGATTCTTCTAGGGCCGCGTTTGTTTCCTCGTTTTCAGATTCCTAAAATAGGGTAGTTCTTGAGTAAATCTTCTTTCACTACCCTACCTCACTGACGGTCTCCAACCCATGAGGTCGGTCCTCGAAGCAGGGCAAGTAGGTTCTCGTGACACTTGGACCTTCCGAGGCTCCCCATCGGACCTCCTCCAGAACGTTCAAGTGGCGATTGGACTCCCAGCCGATCCTGGCCAGCTGGAGAGCGCCGAACTCCCCGGCGCCTGCGATGTTCATCGCCCAGAAGGCGGTCCCCCTTACGCTCAGAACCGGACACTCCTCCGCGTAACGAGCGATGGTAGGAACAACCTCCGCTGGGATCCATTCGTTCATGCCTTGCGCTCTGGGCAAGTTGGCCACGATGTGGGCCAGGCCAAGAAGAGCGGACTTTATGTGGAGACAGTCGGTGTCAAATGTGAACTTTGGAGCTTCTTTGAGTCGATTCAAGAGGTTCTCCACGATTTGCCCGCTCTTCAGCAACGCCTGGCCAGTAGCGTGTCGTGCCAGAAGTCCGTACAAGTGGACGGGTACCGGAACACCCCAGTTGTAGGAGCGTTCTGCGGAGGGTCGCGCAAAACCTCCGGTTGCTGTGCGCTTCACACTTGTCAAAGCCGTGCGCATTTCGTCTTCGACCACCTCCACGTAGTGCTCGTTGAAACCCTAAATAAGGATGTCTTCGAGTCGTTCCATGGCTATGTTTTAAATGATATGCATGGAGAATAAACTTTTCTGCAAACATTCGATGAAGTTAGAGTGAACATGCTTCCCAGATTCCCATTTTGAATGCTATTGAAAAAGGTGATATTGGGTATGGCCGCCTAAAACTCATTAAAAGGGTCCGTAAAAGTGTTAAATCGTGGGAGTGAGCATTTACCCTTGTCAAGATTATAGTAAAGGTGTAACCCACCGATTCCCATAGCTCCAGAAAGTCCTCAGCGGCACTTTGATCCATCCTCGTGATCTGCTCACTCGAGTAGATATGAGTAGTCAGGAGAACACCTGCATCGCCATGGCTGCTAAGCGAGGATTTCATCATGTTCAACAACTGGTAGGCGCCTGGGTTTTGCTGAAATCAGTTGTTACTTATTGCTCGCAAAGGTGAGTGCCTACAGGAAGCCACAAATGCAGAACCCTGACCACATGGCGGACCACCTTGACGGAGCTGTCCCCCAGCTGTTTAAGCAGCAACCTGGAGATGTAAGTCGAATACTCCTTCGTTCTGAAGGCTGGTGAGACTCCGAGGAATCGTGTCACCCACTTGCGAGCCTTCTGCAATCAGCTAGTAGCTTGTGTTTGCCACCAACTGCAGCTCACCTCTGAGGTAGCAGTCAAAGCTGTTTCCAAAATCAGCCTTGGAAGACCTCCTGGGTTACTGTAGTCTAAGCAACTGACGATGAGCTTTACATACTCGACGGAAGTGGTCGGGACCATGTAGTCGAGGAAACTGAAATTCACATTAAACAAAGCTCTATTCCCGACGCGGTTACATCTGGAACAGCATCGTCTGCGTCAAGGCCTCGTATCCCATCTTCGTGGACGACACAGCCCCTATCAAGGCGAAGTAGTACATGGCTCCAGAGGTCATCATCTTCTTAACGGAAAACACTCCAGTCGCCAGATTCTCCTTTCGCAGCTGGAGGGCGCAGTCCTGCACAAAACGGTCGAGCAGTTCGCGGTAGTGGAGCTCGTCGCAGAGGGGCGCCAGAAGGCGGAAGAGACGACAGCCGCAGTCGACGATGAACCGTTCGTGCTCCATCCCCGGTTTCAGGAAGTTCTCCTTCTGGGGAAGGAAGAACGCCACGATCTGCAAATGACCAACACTGAAGCCAGAAGGAGTCCTCATCGAGCCCTACTTATCACATCTTGTAATGTCAATCACAGTTTACATATTCCCTTCCCACTCTGACGCCAAGAATCAACCTCCTCTAACCTACCTCGCTGAAGAAAGCATGGAACCGATCGTTGTGCTTACACGCCTGGAGTGCTCTCCATCCCTCGTCCGACTCGAATCCCTGCAGGACCAGATCAACCTTCTGCCAAGTGATGTTCCCGTGGAAGTCCACCGACTCCGGCAGATGGTCGTCCAGCAGCGTTCGAACTGCTTTCTCGTCCAGAACGTGAGCGCGCTTCTTCTTCGACAACGTCTTCTCGTGAGGCAACTTTTCCGGCTCGTTGTCCCACTGGACGAACAGGTCCGTGTTGCTAATGGTCGTAGTCCTCGTGGCTCTCGTCAGGATCAGCTCGTTTAGTTGGTTCAATCTGTGGACCAGAATCATCGAGTGCCTACATAGAGAAGCTTCTTAAACATCATTGTAGCGCTCACTAACTCGGCTGCTTCTCCAGCCACCGAAGCCATGCTCATTAGCCGGATTCTCCAGTCCCGAGGCAGCACAGAGGCTCCAGTTCTAAGGAAATCACTGAGAAGAAGAGTAGCCTTTATGCCAGCCGGCTCATCGGGGATGCAGAGAATGAGGCGCACTAGACTTTCAGAAAGTCCGGCGTTGACGAGGACGTAGAGCGCGGCGGCTCGGAAGGACCCAAGAAGATCCACGTGGTCGTTGAACGGCTAAAGCTTTCAAGGATGACGTAGTAAGCCAGAAACAAACTAGCGTACTTACAGGATTGTACTCGGCCAGGACGAAGTCATCCGTAATCGAACACTTGAATCTGTCAGGATGGTGCATCGTGGCTAAAACGAACATATTTTAGCCATTTTACAAACCTTTGGATACCGTAGTACTCCAGCGCCTCATACCACGTTCCGAACTTTTTCTCAGCATAAGGCAGATCGACGAACTGGCAACAAATGTCGACGGTTAGATCGCGAAGCTTGGATAGATGAGGGGTAACCACGCTTCCCGTGCCTAGGAACTTCAGCAGTCGGATTGGGGACGCCATGGCCAGATGCATCGAATCGTCCAGCGCCGCACAGCAGAAAAGGCCGGTCCAGGAGCGAAGGACGTTCAAAAACACGAACGAGCAGTTGGAGAGTGTGTCAATGAGTCGACCGTACAGGGCATTCCTTCTGAAGAGGAGCAGAGATAGAATTGGGAGATTGAGGCCCGTGTTTCAAGACGATTAGGCAGTTCTCTATAACTGCGATTAATTCTTCAGGCTCCAATTCTCAGGAAATTTTTGGAAATATCGCTAGTCTTCATGCCAGCCTTAAGCGCTCTTCTATTGGCACGGTGCTATCCCTTGGGAAAAGTTAGAAGGCCTATCAGGTTGGGTGCTTGCGGTCGACTTTGGCTGGTTAAGGCAGCCTGCTTGGGCTTCCAAAAGTGTCGCTCTCCATGAGTAGTTTTTTCCCTCTAACGCAGTATTCAAACCACTCACCCCTCCTTGTCCTTCTCTGACGGGGCGTCGTAGAAGAATCCGATTTCGATCAGCGGAGAGAACACCTTCTCGAGCACGAAATTCAGCCTTCCCTCGTTGCGCAGCACAGGACAGTCCAGCCAGGCGATGAACACCTGGCAGACTTGGCCGATGGTTCTCTCCTTAATGGCAGGCTCCATGAGGATCCGGACCATCCACTCGGTCCCGATGGAGTCGATGACAAGTCTCGGTTCGTAGATGCTCGTCTCAAGCAGGAATCCCAAAGCTGCCAGCCACAGCCGACTGCTCTTCTTCAGCTCCTCGTCCGTATTCTTGGACTCTCCGCCTTTCTTAGGCAACGCCATCCTCACCAGCGCCACGGCAGAGTGGAGGAATGCCTTCCGGAAATGGAGCCTATCTGGCTCGCCCGTCATACGGTAGACCTCGAACATGCGGACCATCATCTTGAGACCTTGTATTCGCTCGGGTTCTCCATTTAGATGCATGTCTACAGCTCTGAAGATGACTTTGAGCTCCAGTGGGATACTGTAACACCTACCGCAATACCACAATGTCGAACCTATGATGGAGATATTGTTGCAAAACGCGATCTCTCACAAGAAGAAGCCGAAATATCCTCAAAACGATCGTTCGGACACAACTTTGGGGATTGTTGAGCAAGTAGAAGCATCTAGAGATGACAGAGGGTTACTGTAGGTAGATAAGGAGGCCACTCACTTATGGAAAACGACAGTAAAGAGCTCTTCGCTGGCCAGTTCCAGCTCGTGACGACCTTTCAGCTGGCTCGCGACCTTATTCAGAGCCACGAAGAATGCCGTCCGACTCTCTTCGTCCACGTTGGACTCGATAGAAGGAAAGTCAATCTCGGCCAGATCTTCCAGCAGTTCGGCATACGGTAGGAGGGGCTCATGTTCTATGGTGGTTTGTCGAACTCGCCGACCACGGCGACGCAGTTGTGGACGGCTTGGACCTGTCTTGCCGTACATGGTAAGGTCGTAGGTCTTGCTTGTATGGGGGTGTTAGAAATCAGATTATAAAATAGAAGATTTGGATATGTACATCTGAAATGTGGAATATATGCAGCCAACCTTCTAAACCACGAACAACAGCCGTATTTTACAGGATTCTGAAGAACACTGTAAAGTTAAGAGGGTCACAGCAAGGCTCAAATTTGTCAAAAAAGGTCTCACAGCGAAGAACGTTTTCATTGCAGGATTTCCCTTGAATTATTTCCACTTTCCACTGTCCTATTTCCTTCCCTATCTTCTTCTACTTATTTGTCCCAATCAATACAGGTTCCCGCACCTTCTTGTCCCAGCACAACCACCGCACAAAAGACACAAAATACTGCTTCCCCTTCTGGCAGCAACCAAAACCCGAAGACGAGCCCTCAGCAGCTGGCCGGAAGAGGGATTCCCCTGGCCAGTGACGCGCATTCGGAACCCCACGAGAAGCAAACGAGTGCGGAGACGGCCGCAAAAGTAGGGGGAGGGGAGACGACGGACGATCGATAAATAATCGCGTCAACAGCGTCGCCATCATTGTTTGACTCTCCCGATCAGCGGCGCCCCAAAGATTATTTCTGACAACGAAAGAATGAATTTATACGTTATTTGCCAAGGATTTCCTCTTCTTCTCCTTCTTCGCCTTCTTCGCAGCCGCTCGGAGGGCGATCGAGTGAATCGCGTGCTCGTAGGCCACGAGGAGCACTGTCCCGATGACTGTCGTTGTCACGAGGCCGTAGGCGCTTCCCAGAAGATACATCCGCGTGCCAGTGCGCATCTCCAGCCGTTGTGCTTTTCTTGGGCAAGCAGTGGACGTCTCAGGCGATGGTGGAGCTGTTGGGAGTCTTGGATAGCTGCTGTTGGAAGTGTTGTTCCCGGAGGTGTCCGAGTCGTTCAAAGGAGGACCGTAAATGGTCACGTGGAATTTCGGGTAGATCAGAGCGGAGGGTGGAGGTTTTACGCGTTTGAGATCTGAAACAATAAAAGAGCTTAGACAGGCTAAATGGGCCGAACAGAAGCAGGACCTCATAAGCGAGAAGAATCATTACCTCCGTACACTATCACGTTCCTCCTTTCCTCGTCGAAGAACTGATCCACGCAAGACGAGTGATTCTGGCAGCAGCAGATCGTCGCCATTCGAACTTCTCCGTCCATCTTAACTGGCCCTTGATTGCATATCTCTCCCTTCTTCCGCAGCTCCTCACACGTTCTGAAAGAGTAAACTTTGTACAGCACATCAACCCAGGCTACTTACACTCCAACAACAAACTGATCCGACTCCTGCATAGAGGATCCAAAATCGTACTTCGGCCTCCCTTCCTCGCCAATAATAACCGGGAAACTCGCCATTTTTCCACTCGCATCTGCCACACAAGCGGAGTTCCAGAACCCACCGTCGACGAAGGCGAACACACATGAGTGGAGTTGTGGACAGGGCGCGAAGAACTGGACGAATTCACCACTCTCCCAGGCCTCGACGTCGAAACACTCGTCTTCGGCGGTCGTGTTAAGCCACTCGACGGAGAACGGCCCTCCAGTCATGCAGTAGGAGCGGATTCCTTCATCCATCCATGCCCTAAAAGATGTAACCTTCAAGGCATAACACACAAGCACCTACCGTACACAGCTTGGCGACTCCAGAGGACCTCCACAGGCAGAATTCAGCAGCACAATGCTCGCGCAAACCCAGGAAATCGCTGTCGTAGTCGAGGTTCGCGACGATCGTGAAGAAACCCGCGACATTAGAAAGAAACCACGACCAATCGGCAAAGCATAACGTAGAAATAAGTGAAGTGGACAGGTCGAACCGAGATACAAGGCCGGGCAGACTGTCTAGGCCTCAGAAAAGGAGCAGAGGGGAAGATGCTTTGCACATGCCATGATAGCTCAGTTGGGAGAGCGTTAGACTGAAGATCTAAAGGTCGCCGGTTCGATCCCGGCTCGTGGCATTCTTTTTTTATTGAGCACTATAACTATATATTTTTTGCCATTTCTGGCTCTTGGTTTCGTCTGTCTTTATTTAAAAATTGCGTAAAAGTCATCTTCTGCTATGTGGCAAACCATGAAACCACGACCCTCTTTTATTGACTTAACTGAACCATGGAATAGGAAGCTTAAAGTACGCATAGTCATAATAGTACATTTTCACGAGGAACCTCTTGATGTAGCTGCTGACCGACAGTTGATAGAGGTAAAACTTAAGCGAGTCGATTTCCACAGGCACCTCCTCCGACTTCACTTTGTACTTCCTCAGCTTATAGGAAAAGGCATCCCCCGCCCTGTCAGAGTGGTACTCGGGCACGTTCTTATCCTGCAGGAAGGCGCTGATCTTGATGCTCATGTTGCCTTTGGACTCGTTGTCCAGCGGCACTTGCAGCACCGAGTACCACTCGATGTCCTCGTGCAGGCGACAGAACCACGTTTGCGGCAAGAAGGGGTAGTCCGTCTCGTCAGGAACCGCCTTTCCGCTTTCGATCAAAAGCATCCGGGCGAAAATGCGCTCTATGAAGCATGCCAGGTCTTCCTCGCACTCCCAGCACATGTGGCCCACACTGGTCTTCTCGTCGTAGTCGTTCTCTATGCACGCCTGGATATAGGCGTTCACAAAGCGTTCGCCCGGGTTTTCGTGGATGATGATGTGGCTCCAGTCAGAGGCAGAGGAGCCCGTTTTCGTGTAGATGGAGGAGAGCGTAGGATAACGAGGCTTGGAGCGGCATAACCTGAGATATGGTGAAATCGAAGTGGAGGTCACTACCACTACCTACCCAGACCCAAACTTCCTTTCCCGTTCCACTACGATCCTTTTGTTCTGCTTCCGGAACTCCACTGGATCGCTCAAGTAGCACATCAACGTCTCCAAATGTCGTTTATAGCTGGTAGGAGCCACACAGGCTACTAGTCGGTGCTTTTCCGCGACCTAGAAACCGTAGCTACAGTAGTCCCCCTTTGCACCTACCATATACTCATGCATCTTCTCGAAGTGGACGTTCTTGAACCCAGGCAAACAGCTCACCGTAACTGTATCCTCGCACCTCTGAAAATCGTAGTTCCCCATCCAACCTCCAATGAGCTTCATATCGTTGTCCTCAGCTAGTTTTATCTTGTCCTTCAGCGCGTCGTTGATCGCCTTCTTCACGACTCCTTCTCGAAGCCTCCGCTCGTTCTCATCTGCGTCGTATTTGTACTCCGCCAGAAAGACCCGGTCGTTCTTGTACCACTCTGTGTGGTTCCCTGGGATGACACCGTACACCCAGTGGCCGTATGGTCCCGCCACTGGGTTAAGTTCGATGTCAAGACGGGCCTTCGCGAACACTGCCTCGAAGTCCTTTGCCGAGCTTTCTACCTTCAGCCACATGAACACCTCTTCGCCAACGATGATGACCAGCATGCCGATGGCTATCAGTAGGGGGAGGCATGTAAACAGGCAGCAGATGAAACGGAAGACTGAAAGACATGATACCATGCAGGAATAGATTTATAAGGGAATGTTCTATCAGATATCTGAAGACATTCTATCTCCCGGTAGTATGGATTTCAAATACATTCTGGGCATTCTAGTTTTAATTAGGAATAGGGTAAGGTTGCTAATCTTAAAGGAACACCTCACCATGGGATAATTGGATAAGATCGGCCATACAAAATGGGATTTAAACTGAATTGTTAGCTCTAAAGCACTCCCTCGTATCCTCGAGTAAGGAAAGAAACTAATATTCTGTTGTAGCCCTTTGGCTATGATGAAGAACAGGTGAAGGTCAGTCAAGGGAAGAACATCACCGAACATAGGAGAAAAACTACTTCAGATACTAAGAACATCAAAAAGTGAATTTAGTTTCAATTTTTCAATTCCTCTGCTTTCAATTAAGGAGTGTTCAATGAAAGCCAAGAGATAACCGGTTAATCTAGGAACAAGACATAAAGCCTATTTTAAAACGATCTTAACCAAGTTCAACTTTAAGTTCAATGAAGCACGCACTCTATCTTTTCACCTTGCATTAAGGAAAAAAGGAACTCACCTCGGCAAATCATCTTTATGCTCTGAGCGAAAACAACAAAATCAATTCT
This sequence comes from Steinernema khuongi, assembly GCA_016648015.1. Classification (NCBI taxonomy): domain Eukaryota; kingdom Metazoa; phylum Nematoda; class Chromadorea; order Rhabditida; family Steinernematidae; genus Steinernema; species Steinernema khuongi. The sequence goes on from JADLIF010001272.1 coordinate 27,022, forward strand.
GAACGCCCTGACCCCCTTCGATAAAAATCTGCTTAGGCGGAAAAGACGGTCGACATACGAGATTCATGTGACGTTCACTGACAATACCGGTAGTTCCAACTTTCCACAACACAAACAGACGCAATACGTAGTACTATGTAAGGATGGCCCAAGGGCTCAACACTTGGTGTCCGTGTAGGTGCCGTCGAAGAACCGATAGTCGACCTTCTTGTAGATGCGGACGTACTCGGAGTCGTGCGGCGGGCGTTCTTTCTTCTTGCAGCTGGAGAGCATGGAGATGATGGAGAGGCAGATGGCGCTGATGTCGAGCGCGGGGCTCCAGGCGTTTCCGAGGATCGAGATGCAGATGTGGCCGTTGGAGTAGACGTGCGGATTCTCCGGAATACAGTCTCCAATGAAGACAACCTGAAGGAGGTGGATAAGGGAGGGTTACGGTATATGGGAAGAATCCACATTTTTCTCAGGCATGGTTTCAGGAAGAAAGAACTCTGGATCGGCAAAATTTGACCGCCTTTAGGGAGCTTTTTAACCTTATATTCTATTTACTTCTAAAGAGTCCTACCTCGGGAGGCTTGAAAGGATAATCAGATGGAAACCGCACTCTGAGCGTGTATTTCTCCCCCTCGTATATGGTTTCTTTCGCGGCTTCCATATAAACGATCCATTCATTCTCGTTCTTCTCAAAGTGCTCGAGGTCCAGCGTCATGCCCTGAGGGGGTGATGTGACAAAAGAGCGAAGTTCCGTGCGGACTCGGATCGACGCAGAGCTGGACATGACAGAAGACTAAAAGTTTCTAAAATCGGTGATTATTTGGAAAGATGTGCGCTTTGGACGTCACGGGATCGGTCGGCACGAGGCAAGTTACGGCTTGTGGAAAGACTTTGCGAAAAATGCAAAAATGGAATGTGGAAGACGAACTAACCAGGGGCGACTGATAATGTCATAATTGATCTATCTGTGTATCTGCTAATACATATGCTAACCAGAACAAGGAGCCGAGAATAAACGCTGCAATGAGCACATTAGCTGGCAAGTGACAGCGAGCGTAAACGGGGAGAAGACGGGCATGAAATGACCAGGCAAGCATGTAAAAGATAACGAAGCAGTGAAACGGTTGGTTGATAATAATAATTAGAAAATATGGTATTACCAACGGTCGTTGGGTCCACACGATTACCGTAAGTGGTCTTAAGGTAAACAAAGGGAGATAAGTGATTGACTGCTTATCGTTCTTGGTGTCTCGAATTATAGGCCAAAGATAAGGTCCTAACAAACCTGCAAAGAAAACCTGCAAGCCGAGAGTACTTTACAACAGCTACAGGGTTGCAGTTTAGCGCCACAATTTTCAATGCAATTTAGGGGATGCATAGCCGTACACAACTGTAGTTTCGTGCACAATTGGGCTAATAATGCTCTGTAAAGAAGTCTTTCTGCAGATAGGCCTTTCCCAGAATGTCAAAAACTGAAGATAAGAATAGCGCGTTAAATATTGTTTTTCTCGTCTAGTGATATCTCTAAAGCTGTGAAGGGATACCTAACGCCTAGAGTTTTCTAGCCTATGAGGGATTATGTGGTTTTCTAGATATCTTTGCTCAGCTTTATGAAGCGTAACGCCAGATAACTGAAATTCCCCTTTACAGTTGCATCCCATTACAAATCGATTCATCAGCGCGTCTTGTCGTGCGTACACAAAAACACCGCCGTGACCATCACGTGATCAGCGAGAATGCGGCGACGGCGGCGGAAACGACCGCTGATTCATCACTACGGTCATAAAACAACGCCGGTGTTTATATGTAGAAAACGGCCGAGATCGTTACCCAAACCCACAAAGAATCAATCCCCTCAAACGGTTATTAACCTCGATTTCCAGGCCAAACGCGGAAGGACAAGTATGGAGGACGTCATCGCGGAATGCGAAAAGCCCCGTTTTGTTGGTCCATACCACCCGGCGGCGGGCAGTGTGCCAACGGTGGCGCCGCTGGGCGCACACGGCTGCAAAGAGCGGAGGTCGTGTGTGTGTGTTCCGCGGCGTCGCGACGAGGGCTCTCGCGCGAGTGAGAGAATTGTGGTTTTCTTTCGTCGCCTTCGGCTCTTTCGGATTCCTTATTCTCTACGCGAGTCGAGCTCCATGAGGTTCTGCGCGTGTTGACGTCGCCATCGATTATGACCACTGCGTGTGTCTAGTCTCCCGCGGACCACCTGAGTCCAGGCGGTCTTTGGACACGTTCAGGAAGTAGTAGCAACTTGAGCCGTCCTTAAGGTTAGTGCCGTTACACACACAGTCGATTTCCGATGCGGTTTTCCATGAAGAGAGGGGGAAGGCATGTTCACTCCAGAACATGGCCAGAAGGCCGGGAATTTTTGTAGATAACTAATGACCTGCAGCGGTACGACTGTAACAGCGCCAGTGAACCTCAAAACAGAAGCACATTGGTTTTTTTCACGTTTAGTGAAAGACGTCCGAAAATGTTGCTTTAAAGTTCAATATAATAAGTAGAAACCATATAAAGATCAAGGTCGTTATGGAGTCGTTAGAGATCAAGGTAATAACATTTTAAGGGTTTTTTAGGTAATCTCACGTTGCAAGCAAATTTTTGCAGGAAAATGACAAAATTGATTTATCCAAAATGAAGCGCATGTGCACCCTAAAGGCGAACGTTCCTTTAAGCACGTGGTGGTGTGATCGTGTGTTAGAGTATGAACGGATGATATCTGAATGAAACTGTAGTGCACCTGAGTTATCAACACTACGAGTCCCTCCATCTATGGACCACTATCTTTCGATCATTGTTTATCGAATGTTTTGGATTAAAAATCCATTTGTAAAAAAATCGGTTAAAAATAGAACATAGGCCAGCGAACTTCACGCAGCAAGAAACCCAAGAAACCCGTATGTGCTTAGGACGATCGCATTGCACTTATTGTTGGCGGCTTAACTCTCCCTCCCTCTATTCCCTACATACCGTTCTTTTTGCTCGTCATAGTGCGTAGAGAAGAGGTGCGTCTCACAAACAACAAATCGATTACTAATATTATTATTCTGCCGTGACAGAAATGAAGCGCTGTTTGGCACGGAACGCGTAAACAGCGTAAAAGGTGACAAAAAAGTAAACAGGTGGTCAACAACCTCAATAAGGGACGGTGCCTGACAATGAAAAAAAGACCTAAATTGTGAAGCGGTCACCTAGTCACCTCGTCGCACTGAATTGTTCTGACCATTGCTACTGTGATGCGCTTTTAAGTTCAGTTGTAGCTAGTGATCAAATTCCCTTTATTTTTACGTTATTTCCTTTTTGGCTTTTTCCCATCAGATAGGCCGCTTTCATAACGCACGCTGCGACGTCGTACGCGATTTGGCGGGTAAAATGGCATTTTTGCTTTTGAAAATTGCATTCGCTGCGTATTTGGATACAGCAAATACTATGCAACGACAACAGCAACTGCGGTCGGTTACAAACGTGTACATGATATCAAAATCACGAACACAAAATATGGTGTTCATAACCGATCGTAGTCGCAGTCGTAGTCGATGGTTATGAACGCAACACCTCTTGTCCCGTCTCCGATGACCTTCCGTGTAATATCGGTGTACATAACGTATCGGCGCGTTTATAAGCGATTACCAGTTAAAGGGATTATTTCAGATCATGGCGATCTTCCGTATCCGCTCCGAATTCCAGGCGTTCATCCTGAACCCGCCGGTCGGAGTGCTGCTCGACGTGGAACGGTCCGACATCGATCAGATGTGCTGGTTTGTGAATGTCGAGGGGGCGGCAAACACGCTCTACGAAGGGGAGAAGTACGTGCTTCGGGTGCGATTCAACGAGGACTATCCGTTCAAAGCGCCTGAGGTGAGTTCCATGCGTTGTACCACTGATGCCTTCTCGTGAGAGGAAACCCTTGTAATTGTTCACCCCCTATTCGCCCTTTGTCACATACCGTACTCATACCTTTACAGGTAGTGTTCGTCGGCGACAGCATCCCTTGCAACCCGCACGTCTACTCAAATGGACATATCTGCATCTCGATCCTTGGAGAAGAATGGAGCCCTACGCTCGACATCCAAGCGGTGTGCCTGTCGATTATCTCCATGTTGTCCAGTTGCAAGAAGAAAGAATGGCCAGCAGGGAACGAAACTTATGTGCAGAACGTGAAGCACGTTGATTACAGGTACTTCGACGGAACTTACAGCGACACCAAGTGCTGAGACCCGGCAATCTCTACTAGCCATATGACCTCGTTTATATATGTACATAAAATCGTGATAGAAGATGAGGTGCGTTGAATCAATACAAAATACGGAGAATAAAGAGCATATATTTGAATGGTTCCTATATGCTGTTGAACAAAGATGATCACATTGTGACCTTTCCAAGCCGCGACCGTGAACGGCATGGTCCTCGCGTAGCGTCTCGCCTCCTGGCACGGACGACGCAAAGATGGATCGTGAATCTTCTGCGCTGATCAGTTCAACTTAATTGCAACAGAGTGCATCAATCTCGATACGGCCCACCGCTCCCATGTGCCCCGGGCAAATCCCAGCAGCAAGCACTACAAGAGCGCTTCCGGTCATCTTCCAGCATCAAGCGCTGCGAAAGACGGAAAGCACATCTCGACACAAGTATCAAGCTAGAAACCCAATCAGAGGAATCTCCGCGAGGTCATGCCCATGAGACTTCTGGCTCCACCGGTGCGACCAGAGAGAGTACAGACGAACAGAGAAACACTCCCTGAGGGGTGTACACTAAACTACGGTATTTATGGTTCTAAAACGATTTTCCGTTTTTTGGAGAAGTTTCGTGGATGCGGTGTCCTTCTTTTCAAGTTTGTGTGCCCTCGTAGGGCTTCTTTGGCATTCAGTTGTAATTTGTACTTGTCTCTTCAGATAGACACCACCTACTCGAACTGCTACAATGATCGGCATGAGTGATGGTGAGTGGTCGGTCACTTTGATTCCTTTTGTTCTACCACTGGTCTTTGCAGAAACACTCGGACTGGGTGGCCTTATACAGGACATCAAGAAACTGACTTCCGACTCGGCTGACGACTTCTTCGACCGAATTTCCTGCGCCATTAGCGTTTACCTCCTCACCGGTTTCACCTTGCTCACTGCCAGTGGCCTTTACTTCGGTGCGCCACTGCAATGTGTTTACACCGCCGAATCGCCAGGTATATCTCTGACATAATGAATACGGATGTCTAACTGAATTTTCAGATCACTGGCAGGAATATTACTCGGATCGTTGCTATGTGGAAGGCACATTCGCCTATAGAGAACCCGAAGACCCTGCTCTGGCGATCTATCCGGGTGCGGCAGTTCAAATCAAGGAAATCCAGTATTATCAGGTAGGGATTTATATCATGAGGAAAGCAAACATATTCATTGCAGTGGGTCCCGTACTTCTTTGTCGTTCAAGCTCTGTGCTTCTTGTTTCCGAAGCAGATCTGGAAGTTATGCATCAACGCTCAGAGTTTTGACTACCTCACTATAATTACCGAAGCTGACAAAATCGGACAACTGCTCGACAAAGATCACCGCGACCATTTGAAGAAAATTGTACACCACATGGTTAAAGAAGGAACTCCCGCACTGGACAAGAGCAGGTATTCTTAGGCATTCCTGCTGCGACTAGCGAATATTGGTTGTAGGACATGTTTCGGTCGTTCCCTCTCGTTCTGCCATGTAATCGTTAAGTGGCTCTACTTGCTGAATGCAGTTGCGCAGTTCTTCCTCTTGGTGAAATTTGTTGGTGCCGATGATTACATGTGGGGACTCCAGGTACGCTGTCTTCCTACCAGGTGCGTGTATATCCAACCTTGTTAATAGGGAGCGATCAACAACTTTGAGCGTGAACGTTCGCCGCTGTTCCCTCTGGAAACATTCTGCGAGCTACAACATATCTACAGCTTCCAAATGCAGCGCTTCAACTTCCAGTGCATCTTGCCGTGGAACATGATCAACGAAAAGATTTACATCTTCCTCTGGTTCTGGCTGCTGTTCGTGATCGTCATGGCTCTATGCTCCGCTGTATTTGACACTGTGCTTTTCCTGATTGCTCCCCTTCGCCGTAGGATGGTCCTTGACCTTCTTGGAGTGAGTTTCGCCGAATTCCGGCAAAAGTCAGACAACTTTATTTAGGCTTCGCCTTCAATAAATAGCAGAAAACTGGAGCAGCATCTTGTACGAAGATTTGCCGCAAACATTCTTGGATGCGATGGGCTTTTGCTGCTTCGCTTGATTAAAGAACAGTCCGGATCAATTGTCGCTGGTCAAATAACGTGCGAAATGTGGCGCCAAGCCACATCCGAAGTCCAAATCGACTGTTGGGAGGAATACGACGTTGATCGAGATGAAGTGACCGGCAACAATAACCGACAACAATAATCTAGCCCATACGATGCTTCTCACAAAAGGTGTGAATGCCGGCGCCTTATGTTTGTGTTACTTCCCATTCCTTGCATGCATTTTAATGAATATTTTTTTCCTCTTTTCCTTCGTGTTGGTGTGAAGTTGTTATAGTTTCGTTGTCTGCGTGTTTACTTCCAATGATGTTTATTGGTGGTTGGACGGGACGTTGATTGCTTGCGAGTAGAAAGGTTCCCCGATTCTGAATCTGGGTGCACTTCCATTCCTGTGGAATTTGCCAAATTCGCATCAACAAAGATATTCGCAAAGTTTCATGTTCCGCAATGTATCGTTCTTTCGTTGCGAGACCACACCGACACTTCTTTATTTCGATTTTCGACTCCGTTTTGATTCTTTCCTCGTGTCTTGTTTGCTCATTTACATTTTTCCCATCTTCTACGGGGTTTAAAGATGTGTGACACCGACGGCGAGGAAGAGAACTTCAACGAACTCAACGCGGCTTACAACCGCAAGCAAAAGAAGGCAGGAGGATGGCAGATGCTAGGTCTCGATCATCCCGTGTTCAAGGGAATCGAGAAGAAGGGATTCAGACAGCCGACGCCCATCCAGCGCAAAGCAATTCCGGCGATTATCGACGGGAAAGATGTCGTCGCTATGTCGCGGACAGGATCAGGAAAGACCGCGGCATTCGTTGTGCCTATGCTCCAGAAGCTGAAGAAGCGAGATCCGAAAGGCACACGCGCCTTGTTGATTTCCCCGACTCGCGAATTGGCCATGCAAACCTTCAAAGTCGTCAAAGAGGTAGAAGAACATGCCCTTTAGTTCAAGTTGACAGTCTTTTTCAGCTCGGGAAGTTCACGGGGTTGAGATGCGCCGTGCTGGTTGGAGGCGACAGCATTGAAGATCAATTCGCCGCTATTCACGAAAATCCTGACGTGTTAGAGCTGCTCGTCTCACATGATACTAAAGAAGTTTCTTTTAGGATGATCGCCACTCCCGGTCGTTTGCTCCATTTGGTCGTTGAAATGAATCTGAAGCTGGGCTCTGTGAACTACGTAGTATTCGACGAAGCCGATCGTCTCTTCGAAATGGGTTTCGCCGATCAGCTGCAGGAGGTCATTAAGAGGCTACCGGAGAACCGACAGACGCTGCTGTTTTCTGCAACGCTTCCTAAGATGCTGGTCGATTTTGCAAAGGCCGGTCTTTCGGACCCTCTCCTAGGTGAGTGATGTCGATTGATATCCGGAGGCTTTGTGAAACATGTCCTGGTCGGTTGTGGTTACCGTATATGCCTTTCAGTTCGTCTGGATGTCGACACAAAAGTCAGCGAAAAACTCTCGATGGTATTCCTAACTTGTCGCATGGAGGACAAGATGTCCGCTCTCTTATATCTGTCCCGAAAAGCTATTCATGCCGGAGAGCAAACGATCATCTTCTGTGCTACGATGAAGGAGGTCGAATACGTCATGGCCATTTTTGAGAGGGCCAAGCTGCCATGCACCTATATCTACAGTCAGCTGGATCCTACAGCCAGAAAAATGAACATTGCCCTGTTCCGCGACAAGAAGGTGAACCTTCTGGTCGTAACTGACGTGGCCGCTCGTGGTGTCGACATACCTCTACTTGACAACGCCATCAACTACAATTTCCCACCCAAGGCGAAGCTCTTTGTCCATCGTGTCGGTATGTCTCTCTTAGGTCCTTCTAGAGCTTAACTGTTGTGATGTGTTCAGGCCGTGTCGCTCGTGCTGGAAATGTTGGTTGCTCATACAGTTTGATCAGCCCTGACGAGATGCCATATCTCATCGATCTTTTCCTCTTCTTCGGACGACCGTTGAAGTTTGCCAATAGTCAGTCGGTGTACAAAGAAGACGAACCCTTGGTTGGAACCTTCCCGGAGCACTTAATTGATTTGGAGGTAGACTTCCTTCGGAACATCCACGACAACTGTCAAGAGTTGAACGATATCCAATACAAGGCGAAGAACGCGATGAGCAAGTACATGAGAACACGAACGCAGCCCTCCTCCGAATCCGTGCGACGTGTGAAGGGTGGCATTCTGGAAGAGAGCATGGCCGCTGCTCCACATCCTATTCTTGGAGCTGTGGGCAGCTCCGATGAAGCTGCTAGGTTTCAGTTGCTCCAAGATTTGAGGAACTTCAAGCCTTCGACGGTAAGTAGTGACATTTGTCCAGTCCTTTCACTGCTCTTCAGACTATTTTTGAGCTGCACACGGCAACGAAAAAGGCGCAAGCTGAGGTAATGCGAGAGAAACGGCGCCAACACCAGCACTATATCGAAAGGAAGGCAGTCACGTTGGCTGAGAAAAAGGAGGCAAAGGAAAAGGATGCGGAAGTAGAGAAGAGCACCTCTGCTGCCGAAGCAGCAACCACTGAAGATGTGGAGTCAACGTTCTCGAAGGTCATCACTGAAAGGAAGTTTGACAACATTGTCCAGTCCGATGCCATGGCCGAAGCCAAGAAGCAAAGGAAACGTCGCTTGGTTGACCAACGCGAAAAGGAGAAAGCCGAGCATTATATCTCCTACGCTCCTGCCGATGCCTACTCGGAAGCTGGACTTGCCGTTGACCGAGGATTCATCGATGCTGCGAAGAGCGCCGCCGTGGATATTTCAGGCGACGATGACAAGTCCTTGTACAAGGCGCAGCACAAGAAGGTGTGGGACCGAAAGACGAAGAAGTTTATCGGCCAGTCTGGAGACGATCCGGCGAAGAAGCGTATCCGCACAGAAGATGGCACATGGCTCCCGGCTTCATACAAGTCGGGTCGTTACGAGACCTGGCAGCAACAGCAGAAGACTCACTATAAGCACGACGATGGAGAGGACGACGGAGAGAGCGGAAACGCCAATAAGACCCCACTTGGCAGTAGAGTACGTTTCGGAAGCATTGTCCGCTGTATCTAACGTAATTTTTAGTACCGTCCGGGCCAAAAGAAATTCGGCTTCAAGAAGAAGAGCCGTGGCCGTGGAAACAGTGAGGGCGGACAGCAGAAGCAATCTCCGAAGAACGAGCTCAAGTCGAAGGATGCTATGTTCAAGGAACGTAAGAAGAAGGCGAAGGTTATTGAGTTCCAGAATCAGCGTCGTATCGCCAATGCGAAGAAAAGACCCGCCCAGAAGAAGTAGTATCTTGTTGATCATTGTTGATTTTGTTTCTTGTTGGTTGTTAAATTTGTTGACGTTGGATTCTCGAGTTTCCTACCTCGGGGTTTCCCTCCGATGTCAGTTTGTCAGTGCATTTGTGCACAGGCACACTTGCAGATGGGAATGGTGCCGAACGAATTGACCAGCCGCTGGCTCTCTGGTGAAGAGCTGGCGCCATTCCTCGAGCTGGGCGACCTCATAGAGTTTCGCCGTGTGCTGCGCGAACGCCACCACGTCTATGCGCACTGGGCGATCTACATAGGGCTTATCGACGAGAAGCAGAGAGTCATCCATTTGTCGAATGGAGAAAGCGACTTCGGCATCGACTTGGACGTCATGCCCAAGGCGGCGCTGACCGCAAAGTTCAGGAACCAGAACCAGGTGACCGTCCGAGGTGACGATTTTCTGCTCGTTGCAGACGGAGACCTGTGTCGCATCAATAACAGTCTAGACCGCGTCATCAAGCCATTCCCGCCGCCTATAGTCCGAGAGCGGGCTGTGCAAAGTCTCGGCAAGGGAGACTACTCCGTCTTCCTCAACAATTGCGAGCATTTTGCAAAATGGGCGCGCTACGGATCTGCCGAGAGTAATCAAGCTACCCTGGTCAAGAGCGTCATTCTCGGCTCGGCAGCACTCGCGGTGACTGGATCCATCCCGGCTGGCCTGACCGCCACTGTTTGCGGCCTAGGACTTTCGTACTTATCCAAGAGGGCGAGGCGCTATTTCTCCTTCATGCCCCAGGTTTTCCGATGAACATCTTGTATACAAATACTGTTCCCTCGATCTGGTCATGTATGTATCCAACATCTCTTCATTCACAAGGATGGTCACTATAAAATCAATTGACAAAGCCGACTATTGTTGTTCGTGTGCGCTGTGAGTCAGATAGAGGAAAGAATCCAAGGCAGGGACATATGCGACACTTCACGGCCTCAAAAGCAAGAAGGGGTGTTATCGACGTACTGTACTAGTGGCTGTTAAAAATACTCAAAAGCCTCTCTTCCCACCATTAGAGCAGTCCACATTGGTGACCAAAATGAATCAACGATCTGGTTAATCGATGGGAAACGCGGAAAAGGCAACAACATGTTCAACGAAGACATAATATTTACAAACAAGTCATTGACCCGAACTGGAAGCGCCATCAATCCGTCTTTTCTTGTTAGTCGGTCGGTCAAAGACTTCCTTCATACCGCCGGAACGGTTAACAAATTTCGTGCTTTGCGCCGTTGCTGTGGCCCAAGTGCCCTGATGATCGGTGGTATCTTCAGCCGTCAAGTGCGTCCACTTCGATCTGCTCGCCTTTCCGAAGTTTTTTACCTAAATTCAGAATATTTAACCTAAGGGATCCAAAGCTTCTCGACGTACCTGCATAACCTTAGGCAAGACAGATTTGTCAAACTGATCGTCAAGAGTAGCTTCGGCAAAGTTCCGTTTGAGAATGTCGTCTTCCTGGTCGAGGAAGAAAGCACCACGATGGTAGTACTTCTGGAGGAACTTGTACTTGCCCTTGTCCTGCTTGTTCGTGACGATCTTCGGATTCGCCTTTAAGTACTGCAGCCTCTCCTCCTCCGTCATATTATGGATCTTCTCCAACTCGGCCTTCTCCTTCGCAAGCCTAAACAAAATTTGTGCTATAAATCGTCCTAGTAAATGTAAACTTACTGTTCCCGTTCGTCGCGGTCTCTCTTGATGCGCTTCATCTCTCGGAGTTTCCACATCTCGTACTCAATTTCCTCGTTTTCGTCGTCAGTCCTCACCGAATCCAGGTCAAGGGTGTCCTCCTTCTTCGCCTTCGCTTGCTCATCTTCTCTCCTTATAGTCTCCTCTACCATCATGGCTGACTCCTTCTTCCGTTCTTTCTTGCGTTCCTCCTCTTCAAGTTCGAGTTGCTTAAGACGCTCTGCTTCCTTCTCTGCTTCGATCAACGTGATTCGGTCCTTCTTGCTGACGAACATTGGCTTCAGACGCGGAATGTCATCTACCTCGTCTTCTGACTCTTCTTCCTCCTCGTCTTCTTCACTTTCATCGCTAACTTCCTCGCCTCCTTCTTGCTGTCGCTGCAGTAGCTCTTCCTCCTCACGTTGTTTCGCACGAGCCTTCAGCATCGCGCGTTTCCGAGCATCCAGTTCAGCTTCGTCTTCGTCGTCATCCACGGCGTCCCCTTCGTCCATCTCCTCTTCATCATCACTGTCCCGGCCTCGCCTCTCTTGAGCTCGGGCGCGTGCCCTCTCTCGTCTTCGACGCGCTTCTTCCTCATCTTCTGAGTCGCTCTCTGGGCGAAGGTCGTCGGCGACAGTCACCTCTTCTTCGTCGGTTTCATCAATGGGGCGGCGGCTCTTCCGGATCAACTCGGGCTCCGCCACAGGGCGACGATCTCTGTGGCGATCACGGTCATGGCGGTCACGATGTCGATCGTGGTGATCTCTGCGGCGATGACGGTCGTCTTCCGAATCCGAGTCCTGCTCTGAGCCGCTGGAGGATCCCTGGGCATACGCGGGCCTTTGACCTGCCTTGTAGCGGACCACTTTGACCTTCTGCATGGTGATTTGACCCTTATCGTTCTTGATAGGGATGGCACCAGCAGTCGGCAACTGCTTGGGGCCTGAGCGCGACTCCATCTCGCGTTCGAAGCGAGGGATGAAATCGCTCATGATGTCTGAAGATAGAGACTTGTGATACGACTGACGGTACAATGAGCGAGGTAACAATGGTAAACAGGACCACATATGTGACAACGCGATGCCAGAATAGCATTGATTTATTGTTTGTACGTACAATCTTTCCAAATAATGAGTGGTAAGTCAGGTCACTAACGGCGTCTCCTATCTCTGTCTTCTGGAGAACGGGTGCGATCGCGGCGATTACGGCGACTGTGACCATGCGATCTGGAGCGACTTCTTCTCCGAAGAGGGGAACGTTCTCGAATCCGGCGTTCTTCGCGAAGCTTGCGTTCACTCATGTCAGCCATGCGCTTCTTGTCTGTGGGGAGACTGTCCTCTTCTTCATCCGAGTCGCTTGAATCATGGCGATTCTTCCTCTTACGACTTTCCTTCTTCTCCTTTCTCGCTTCCTTTTTGTCCTCTTCTTCATCCGAGTGGCTTGAATCGTGGCGATTCTTCCTCTTATGACTTTTCTTCTTCTCCTTTCTCGCTTCCTTTTTGGCCTTTTTCTTTTCTTTCTTCATCTTCTTGTGTAGCTTATTCTTCATCTCCGCATCGTTGCCACCTTCCGCGAAAATTTTGCTAAAACAGATATAATAGAGTTGGTTTACTCAGGCGATGACTTACTTCCAAATCTTCATTTTTACTTCTGGTGGGACAGAGTTACAAAATGATTTGAACTCATCTTCTGCCGTCTGTGCTTTCGTGATTTCTGATAGTTTCTGAAACATTAATTGTTATTAAGACGTTCCATCTTACAGTACTCACCGACAACCCCTGTTCTGCAACAATCGACTTCATAATCCCGGATTTGAATTGTAATCCGTGTTCTTCCTTCATGTTTTCGGCCAATTCAATCCTGTTCATTGGTTCCTTAGGAGCCTCCTCTTCTTCACTGTCATCCGATGCTTCACTCCCTGAGGAGTAGTTTCGTCTCCGCTTCTTTTGATACGGATCTTCGTCAACCTCTTTCTTGACCTTTACTTTCTTCTCGACCCAATCAGCCGCGGGATCTTGATGTGCCTTTGAACTCGAAGGCATGTTGCTGCTGCCGGCGCCGTTGTTCTTTTCACGGCGCATTTGCTTCATAAGATCGGAGGGATTATTTGCGTACCCCTTGTCATCAGCAGTGCCACTCATGTTGTACAGTGGACATTCTCGATCTGTGTTCAAATGGCCCCAAGTGCGGCATCTGACACAGCGGACGTTGCGGACTTGGATTCCGAACGGTTGATCTTGAATGTCGTCGTTGCCTTTGGCCCATTCTTCACGCGGAGCGTTGTACTTCCTCTGCCACTCAAACTTCGGCTCCGGCTTCTCTTCTTCGCGCTTATTAATTCCGGCCGGGGCGTCGTACATGAAGGAGAGACCCAGTTTGGCTTTCTCATCACCAAGAAGGGCTTTGTTCTGCAGCATCTCCTGCTCCTTCTCGTATTGAACTCGCAACTCCTCTTGGCGCTTCAATTCCATGTCCTGCTTCTGCCGAGCTTCCCATACCTGAAAACAACGCGACAGTAGAAGAAATAGCCCTTTCTGATACTTACCTTTTTTATGTTCCACCATGCACTAGGATGGAAGTCCTTTTTGGACATGAAGTTCTGGAAGCCTTTACCCATCTTGACTGCGTTCTGTTTGTTTCACAGGCTGAAATAGAACCAGATTAGTATAAAATGCGGCACCGCGTGGAAGATCGCGCAGCTGCCGCGGGAGTTAGAATCACAAAAGTTGACAACTGCAATTATACGAGTACAGAATATGCATTTTAAATATGCTTTGAAGCAATACGGCTTATGCAAAGCAATGCAATCATAGTCTGCCTGCAAACGGCAATGCAGAAGCGACTGTGCAAAACGCGGATTCAGGATAACGACCTCGGACTACAGGGATCAGTGCAGAACACGCCCTCTAGACTTCTTACTTCACAAGCTTCGACAGCTTCAACAGACGCAGAGTACATTCAACCAGTCACGCGGTCGTCCGCGCGCCGCCTTTACGAAAACAGACAGATAGATCATATGTCATTTACGAAGAGTCCCACCACGATCTCCAAGTGATTTTTCGGCAACCCTCAGACGATGTCAACTCGTCCTCACGTTTGGAATGGCTCGCTCTCGCGCGCGTTTACGGCGCGGCGGACGCCTGTGTCGCCAGGCTGATAAGTTCACAAGGCGTCTTGTCCATATCCCAAGTTTTGCTTTAAGTATTTGACTCGTTTACTTGCTGGCTTCAAAAATTTATCGTCTTCTCGATTTTTGGGAAAGACAGTGGCCACCCGCATTGTTTTAAGGAAAACTGAACTGGAGGGAAGATGTCGCTGCGGGAATCTTCGGCGTTTCGGAGACTTTATTCAATTCGTGTATCCGTTGCTTTGTCTGACGTTATTCTAATTTTGTAGGAACATGACGAGCAAGAAAAGAGTGTCTTACTACTACGATGGCGATGTTGGAAACTACTACTATGGACAAGGACACCCGATGAAGCCGCACCGGATACGCATGACGCACAATCTCCTTCTCAACTACGGACTCTATCGCAAAATGGAAGTCTATGTAAGGAATACTTCTAAAGTGGTGTCAGATCATCGATCGCATGTTTAGCGCCCTGACGTCGCCACGCTCGAGGAAATGACCAAGTTCCACAGCGACGACTACATGCTCTTCCTGAAGAACATTCGGCCGGACAACATGACCGACTACACGAAGCAGATGCAGCGCTTTAATGTCGGCGAAGATTGCCCTGTCTTTGACGGGCTCTTCGAATTTTGCCAGATTTCAAGCGGAGGTTCCATCGGTAGGTCGATAGTAAAGCTTCCAAAATGTTTCTTCTTTAGCTGCCGCAATGAAGCTTAACCACAACGAGAGTGACATCGCCATTAATTGGATGGGCGGCCTCCACCACGCAAAGAAGTCCGAAGCCTCAGGATTCTGCTACTCAAACGATATCGTTCTCGCGATTCTTGAGCTTTTGAAGCACCACCAGCGCGTTCTATACGTCGATATCGACATCCATCACGGAGACGGCGTTGAAGAAGCCTTCTACACAACTGACCGCGTGATGACGTGCTCCTTCCACAAATATGGAGAATACTTCCCTGGTACCGGCGACTTGCGCGATATTGGCGCGGACAAGGGCAAGTACTACGCGCTGAACTTCCCGCTCCGTGACGGAATTGACGACGAAACTTACGAGAAGATATTCGCACCCGTTATGGAGCGCGTTGTCTCTACATTCCAACCAAACGCTATCGTTCTGCAGTGCGGTGCTGACTCCCTCACAGGAGACCGCCTAGGATGCTTTAATCTTACACTGAAAGGTGAGGCAATTTTGCCTCCGGAAGAAATGTGAAAGTTTATGGTTTTTAGGACATGGTCGATGCGTTGAATTCATGAAGAAATTCAACCTCCCCTTGCTTATGCTGGGCGGTGGTGGGTACACTATTCGCAACGTGGCCAGGTGCTGGACCTACGAGACCGCTGTCGCACTCGGTACTCAGATCGCCAACGAGCTGCCTTACAATGATTATTTCGAATATTACGGTCCGGATTTCAAGCTTCATATCAATCCGTCCAACGTGACTAATCAGAACACAAGGGATTACCTCGATAAGATCCAGATCCGTTTATTCGAGAACCTGAGACACATGCAGGCTCCTGGTGTCCAAATGCAACCGATTGTTGCGGACACATTCGATAGAGACCCGACTCGTGCGAAGGACAACGCCAACCCTGATCAACGACTTCCTGGTTAGAACGATATCAATAGGTCCTTAAAGATAGTTTCTCTGCAGATGCCATCAAGGATTCAATGGTTGAACACCATGCTGAGTACTATGACGGGGAAGACGAAGGCGATGATCGCAGGAACCAGCAGTCGTTCAAGCGTCCAGCTGGAGGTTCACTTAGTCCCACTCTGGCTTCGGCCGAGGTGAAAAAGCCCAAGACTACTCTTGAAGCACCCGAAGAGTCGCCTGTTGTCGCTCCGAATCCGGAGGACGGTGCCGCCGCCGCTTTTCTGGAGGAACAAATCCAAGGTGACGAAGACGAAGAGATGGACACAGTGCCGGCCGAGGACGCTGGGACGAGCGGACCTATGCTGTGAGCGATCAGTTGTTGTCCTTTATTGCCTTTCTGTCTCCGTAACTTCATGTCCTTAATCATTATTATATCTCCCCGTTGTTGTTTATCGGTCACTCTGATCCTCACACTCTAACCGTATGTCTTCACACGGTTACCGAGGCGACGCTATGTTTCTCATTTCTGTACAAAGGTGAAACTATTTAATTGCATAAAGTCTTCATGTCGTGTCGCATTGCTATTTCCTTTCCGGTCTCTGGCCGCATTGTATCGAGTTCTCTATTTACCCAGTGTGTTCATCGGGCAACTATTTTTAGTCAGTATGTCGGCAGAAACGGAAACGGAGAACCAATTCTATCTGCGCTACTATGTCGGACACAAGGGGAAGTTCGGTCACGAGTTCCTCGAGTTCGAGTTTCGTCCCGATGGCAATCTCCGTTACGCAAACAACAGTAACTACAAGAATGACACGATGATCCGGAAGGAGGCGTTCCTCTCCCGTGCCGTTATCGATGAACTGAAGCGCATAGTCGAGGAGTCGGAGATCATGCAAGAGGACGACGCGAACTGGCCCGAACCCGATCGCGTCGGACGTCAGGAGCTTGAGATTCTGATCAACGACGAACACATTTCGTTCACGACAAGGTATTTCGTACTCGGAGGCATAGTTCTTACCTAATCCCGTTTCAGCAAAATTGGTTCGCTTGTCGAGGTGAACAACTGCAAAGACCCCGAAGGTCTCCGCACATTCTATTATCTGGTCCAGGACTTGAAGTGCTTCGTCTTCTCTCTCATCAGCCTTCACTTCAAAATCAAGCCGATCTAAGAAGACTCGAAATGGTTGACTGCTCCGTGGCTGTCACCTGTTATTTTTTAACTTGTTAAGTCATTCATGTGTCGAAACTCTAAAGATCTTTCTTCCCATGGTTGCTACCGTCTTAATATTTATTACCGTGCGCTAGCGATTAATAGAAATCTTTGCGTTGAACTCTGTTAGGAGGAGGTGTTAGGGTGTGTCATGGAACTATGGCTGCAGTAATCCCGTGGCAGTTACGTCCTCTTCAAGGATACACCGGTGATGGCGCCGAGAAACAGTGCGACGAGACACAAGATAACTATGCCGAAGCTGGAGATTCCAAAGCAGTGAGCAGAAACTGTCAGATGCGGAGTGAGTCCGGCGGATTCGAGGGACTGGAGCGTCCGCGTCTCATAAAACGTCTCGATGGCTTCGATTGTCTGGGAGACGACATCAACAGAGTTGTCGAACGAGAGTTCCATGGGAGGCCTGAACACATAGTGGCCTCAAACGAATGCAGAAGTAGCCGCGGGGGTCGCGGTGTTGTTACAAAAGTGAAGGCCTGTGTTTGAGAGTGCAAATTCGAAAGAATCCGACTACTTGGAAGAAGTCCCTTCTCAACTAACCCTGTTATCGCCCTCCTCACTCTCTCCGGTGCCTTGCAGGTTGGTCGCGGGCACTCCGTTGCTGGCTCCTTGAGCGTGATCGCAATTTGGCACTGGAAGAACAAAGCCGGCCGATCGGCGAATTTGAAGACGTGCGCTTCTTGTCCCGCTGTGAGGTCCTCCGGGTACTCCAGATTGTTCAGCACGTACTTATCGAGAGAACATCCGTCGGCGTCAAGCATTGGCACAGAAGTTCCGCGTTCGTCGTCCACCTTACACGAGTGGACGTGCATGCAGAAGGTCTCCGTAGTCTCACTCTCGCACTTCCACTGGTGGTACACCTGCTGCCCGATGACGGCAAACTTCACCGGAGCCCCATGGGGGCCGCCTTCTAGGATTTCGTATCGACAAACAGGCATCGGCACGTTGTGCGTCACCATCCCCGTTGTTATCTCGCTAACGCCGATTTGACTGCTGACCGTCTTGTCCGCCTCCATGTAGAAGCACTGGATCCTGTACACGCGATCCACCTTGGTCACAAAGAGTGGATGAAACGAAATGACGATGGTGGTGCTGGCAAAGATTCCTCGAGGGTTACTGTAATGAGGGTTAGGGACACTCCCAACGGTTGGACTTACAGGGACCGTAGCCTGGTAACGCCACACACTTCAAAATTCAAGGTGATCCCAGTGAATTTCCTGCCTACTTGTTCGTTCCTACAGTCCCCGTTGTCGAATCGCCCTTTCACGTAGAGCCGTCCGTTGAAGGGATTTCTAAAAGCATATATACTACAGCACAGAGCACCCAAACCACCTCGTTTTGAAGTTGATTTCGATGGCGTCGGCTCCACACGTGATCTCCGGCTCGCCCTCAACATTGTTGTCCACGGGAATAGCTCGTATTATGACAGGGCCTATCGTTATCAGTGCTAAGATAAACAAGGCCGAGGCAGAGCAGAATGTCGACATTCAGCTGGTCGCAGGAAAACGCAAAACAAAAACGAGAAACGAACGAAAGTGAGATTGTGACCCTCATCGGCGACACCTTTTATGGGCGATTTCGGAAATGTGTGCCTTGCGCAATGGAGCAATGAAGAGTGAAAGTGATTTGAGATGCTGATAGCGGTCGGCATCACAGGCAAAAACTGAACGCGCGCACACCAAATCCGGCTCCAGCCAGCCTGGAGCATTGTACGCCGCCGAGAGTCATAAATTCACACGGATTTGCGCTGTGTGCGGCGGTCGTTGCCGTTGCGCGACCCCGACAACGTTAATGGGATTAGTTACGGCACCTCCATTTGGGTGAATTACATCACTGCTCTAATAGGTATGGACGGTTTGCAACGGGGTGTTGTAAAGGGACGACAGCTAAGAACGGAGCACACCGCGAGAGGCTGTTCTGGAGATTAAGATGCCGAGGAAAGGGTTGTGGGAAACTCGGGATTGAGGGTTACTGGTTCGGGGTACGGTAGGCCCAAACTGGACTTCAACATCCTAGAAGAACGGATCGTCCTACTTGCTTTTCACTCTGCTCGAAAGTGAGTTTTCCTTCCTGTCCATCAAACTCTGCGAAGTAGATCCTGCCGCACAGAAAGAGATCCCACAGAGTGTGAAGTTTACTCAAAGCAGGGAGCGAGTGCTAAGAAGACAACGAAGTGGTCGTAAAAAGTGCGAAGTGGGGAGGGAGAGATCGTCGCGTCTTGGAATGAGCCGCCGAAGATAACTACAGTATGCTGGTTCCCTGTTTTTTTCTGTCAAACTTCTCCAATCGGACTTTTGCGTTTTCGAAGCGAAAACAAATGAAAGACGATTCCGTCGCGCTTGCTCCATGCGTGTCTCTGTCCTTGTTCTTCTGCCCTGCGTGAACATTAAGTTAAATTCAGCGATTGATCCAACCTTCTGGAGACATTCTTTCGCGTGGATTCTCAGATTGCTAGCGTCTCCTGTGAAGCCTATCTTGCTCTTTCCGGAAATTCCGTGCCTGTTGATCTGCACTTTCCCCGCGTTCCCACTTAACTGTCTATCCGTTGCAGTTTTACCAATGAGACAAGTCTGTCCGCTACGGTTCTACGCGTCTCACTCATCGTATATAAGCAAGGCTCGCCGCTTCAACCGGTTGGACGAAATGAAGTGCACTAGCGGTCGGCCTTCCCAAGGAATCAACGTCACCGTACTGGGCGATTCCAGAGTCGGCAAGGCCAGTTTGATCTACTCGTATGCAATTGACGTCAATCCGTGGTGCGTTCCGGATATGTAAGTGCTGGGGTTCACCGCTGTGGTTTGTTATCATTTCCCGTTTAGATTAGATCACGATCTTCTGACAGAAGTGGAAGTAGATAATGAGTTCATCAATTTGAAAATTTCGTACTTGACTGAATTCGTGGTATGTTTTCCAAGGAATTCTAGGTGGTGTACAGCTACTTCAGGAAGATGGTCAATATATTGCCCATGCTGACGTTTTCGTTGTTTGCTTCAGCGTATCCAAGCCAGAATCACTGCGGAGCGCACAGAAGAGGTGGATTCCCGCGATAAGATCCAGTTACCGAAATACTCCAATCTTCCTCGTAGGTAAGACGTCTCCGTTTTCAATGAAATCTGATTTCCAATGAATGTTTTCAGGCATGAAGGCTGACTTACGGGACGTTTATACTAATCAGAAGTTGCTCTACCAGTCCATGAATGAAGAGGAGCCAGTTACGAAGAAACAAGCGAAGAAGGTGGCGAGCAAATTCAAGAATGTGAGGTACATGGATTGCTGCTCCACACGAGGACGGGACGTGAATACTGTCTTCGAGCGCGCGGCAAAGGCGGCTTTGCTGGCCGCAAAGGCCGAGGACAAAGTTTGTACTGTATGCGCAGTTATGTAAGGTTTCTGTTTTAAACACATAATAGCAATTAGGTAAAGTTGTTTATATCCGTTTGTCGGCATGTGTCCTCTTCTTCGCTCTTGACCTGAGCGTGTTTCTTTCTCATCGCTATTTGTCGGCAATCGTGCTAATCCGGTCTTTCGCGGTTGTGTCATCACCAGTTTCATGCTTGCCGCGTGCCGCACCGTCTCCCGAGCCAACAGGATCATTTACAGCTTCACCTCGCGTGCCCCTCCCCCTCAACTTCCGCGCCCTCTTTTTTTCCTCTGCTTGTGGCCTGCTCACTCCTTCGGTGTTGCGTTAAGCCAATTAGATCCCCGTCTACTCCCGCTATGGGAAAAGAGCTCGTCCAACGTCGCCATCAAGTTCTGCCGGTTTTGAAGTCTCGTCGCCAACGGTCAAACATCAACGAGCGCAAGAGGAATCGTGATATGAACAACGCTTTCGACTCTCTCCAGGCTAAAATGGTCAGTTTTTCAGGTTTCGAATAATCCTTTCTTGTTTTAGAGCCACATTCCTATGCTTCCGCCTCCGGAAAAGCAGCGTCTAAGCAAAATTCGGACTCTTCGCCTGGCGTTTCAGTACATTGATTTCTTGAAGCGCATGCTGAACGAGCAAACTGTAGGGCGTCTCTCCTCTGAATGGATTGCAATCTTCTCATTTAGGGTGAAAGCGCTCCACCCAGAACCATCGAAGAGTTCGCGAACACCGTCCGCTCCGAACTGACAATCCGAAACTCCTACTCAGAGCGCGCCGAAAAGGAACAGCACACTCGAAACCCCGAACCTTCGAAAACCTCGCCCAACTCCTCCACGTCTCCCTCCTCCAGGAACTCTTCTGTTGAAGCCTACGCTTACGACCAGTTTTACGACCTCAGGCAGTATCCTAGTTACAGTTACCACCATTGTTAGTCAGAGTACGAGAGGCACTTGTAAATAAATCGACACGCGCAATCGACAGGTCAAAGTTCGTGTTTCCATTGTTTGGCCGAGTGGTAGGAGTAATGTAATACGGCGTAATCCCCTCTTGACGAGCTCGTGTTTATGAGTTCGGAAGTAGCTACGAGGAGAGAAAGTAAACAGAAGAGGCCGAGCAGACGTACGGGTCGGCGCTACAGTATCCGTTCTCTGTTGCTGGTCGAGCGTTCGTCATCCATGGTGACTCTAAAGACTTGAACACTGGAGTAAGGAAGTGTTGAGTTGATTAGCTCGTGTCTTGTAGCGACAGAGGCTTGGAAGCTCGGCCGCGTAAGTCGTTCCGAAAGGTGACTGCTCCTTTCATCGGGCGGTCAGCGACAGTCAAAAGCTGTTTTGTTTGCATAAAGTGACATAACCCGTTCGCACTTCCGAAAGCGGGCGGCAGCTCGCGTGTGACCTTCGGCCGCCCAAGTTCAAAGGTACCGTATGTTCAAAGGTACTCTTCGTTACACTAGCACTACCTAAATCTGCTGGCCTATGTGTTCTAGAAGTTGACGCGTTCTTTAACGACTAAGATTCCGTCAAACAGTTCTTCATCGGAGCCCAGAATTCCCATATCACGCGATTTCATCCTCCTCCGGATCCTGTTGAGTTCCGTCGTCGCAGTCTTCTTTGTCGTCCTGCGTTCCTTCGAGATTGTCGCCCGCATTCGAGTCTTCGTTCTCATTGTCCTGCGTATACTGCCTCAACTTCTCCATCTTACGCTTATGGGCGTCGTACCCAGCTGGTTTGAATTGTGTAAAAGAAACCTGGAGCTCCTTGTCTACCTGAAATGGACCACTCAGAAATGAGTACATAGGGATTTCAGGCATGCCTGAACCACTGCGGCGAAGTTGCACAAGTCGCTGTTGTACTCGCTGGCGGAGAATACGGTAACTAGTTTGCGGCTGGCGAAGAAGGCGTAGCCGAACTCGACGGCTTGATGTGCGCGGATGATCATCCCCAGGTTGAGCTGCTTCAGCTTTGCCTCAATGGCGTCCTCTCCAAAGACGTAAGAGACGGCGCGCACTTTGTTAGGTTCGAAGCCCTTGACGCCGCTCTGCGGGTCCGACCAGAGGAGATCTTGGGCCAACGGGACGTCTTTAACAGAGACGATGGGCTTCTTGATCTGGCGGATGTCGTCGAGGCTGTTGAGACCTGGCGAGAGGCCGCCGTGCATGCAAAGGATCTTCCCACGGATCGTGGCCGCAAGGGGCATCTCGGCAAAGACTTCGTTGAACTTCTCGTACAGTTTCAGGTAGCAGTTGAAGCGCGACTGCAGCTCCTTCAGGAAGCCGTAGCACCTGGAATCTCCGTCGTCCACACCAATTGGCATAAGCGAGTGATACCTGTTGATGTTCCTCAGCTCGTGGTTCCCCCGAAGCAGAAAGATACTCTTCGGGAATTGAACCTTCAGGCTGAGGAGGAGCACGATCACTTCAACGGAACGCGGTCCGCGGTCGACGTAGTCGCCCAAGAAGAGGTAACGGTTCTTGAACGGCATTCCACATGCCTAGGCACGATTCCACTCACAGCCACAAGCCTTAGCCTACCTTGAAAATCCACATAAGATCGCGATATTGCCCATGGATGTCGCCACAAACGTTCACAGGCGCCGGTACATCGATGAGCGCTGGGGACTTCTGGTAGAGCTGGAGAGCACGTTCCAGCAGCTCAAAGATATCTCGGTAGTCGTAGTCGATATGCTCGTCTCCTATCATCAGGTGCTTCTTGATGAACCGCGTCAGTTTTAGCTTAAACTCGGACTCATCGGTTATTCTTCAGAAGCTACCGTACTTACAGGCTCGCGCGGATACTGTGGCGGCTCGATGCATACTGACACTGAAATGTCAGAGCGTCGCTGCTTGCCACTTCTCGTCGATTTCCTCAGCGAACGCTGCGTTCTCTGGCTCTTCAACGTCTTCCCGCTTTTGCAGCTCTTCTAAACACAGTTCGTCCCTTCATCCTGGCTCGACATGACTTACCGCATCATTGTTCTCTTCATTGCGCTTTATGTGCCGCTGAAAGGACAAACTATACGAACATGGTACACGAGGGAGCCTACCTTCGACGACGTTTGTTCGGTAGCGTTGTCGTTCTGAAACGGTGGGGAACAATGACAACGAAGTGTAAAGATCAGACCTTCGGAGGTTCCGCTTTGTTACTTGGACGATCTTCTGAAGAGTTGGAAGGAACGGACGCCATTGCCTCCGACGACAACCGCTCGTGACAGTGAAACCTCGGAAAGTGAATGTGTGTACTGTCTGCTAACAAGTGCACTGCTTGGTTTACAGCCTGCAGACGTGCTAGGTTACTAGCAGGGATACCGGCCATGGCATATTTAAAGAACTGTTCCCTTATGATTCTACTGAGGTTTGGGTCCACGTGTGAGTTTGTGTGGATACTGAAGTCTCAGAGGTGGCACGACGCTTGGGTACTGCGTCGAGTAGTGTGGCTTCTAGCCGCAGGGTGAGGTGGGACCGGCAACCCAAAGCATTAAGAAAAACCATTTATTACTAGTTAATTATTATTAGGATTAAAGCGAATTACGAAAAGCTGGTCTTCGTCAAGGACGGACTCAGGCACAGATAAGTCAGGCCTAGGAATCGGTTCCTCTCCACTGCCTTCGATAAGTCCACTTTCAGGCTTCTCGTCTCCGCTTCCTTCTGGCTCGTCCACTGCTTCCTCGCTCTGCATACAACGAAGGATTTTCTCCAGCCTGCCCTTCCAAAGATCGAACAGCGAAGACAAAGTCATCTTGTACTCTTTGTCGTCGGATGTAGGAAGTTGATAACTTGAGGAGAGTGTATCCAAAAGCGGCGAGTGTTGAGCTCCGGTCTTTGAGTTGCTCTCTTCGTCATTGCTCACCCTATTCTGTAGCCTCAACTGTTTTCCTTTTTTCAATATGAAAGGGGGCAAGAGCTTGTCAGAGATTCCGAGAAGGAGCAAGGGGATACTGGAAAGGGATGGGAACGGTCCGGCCACGCTCTTGGGAAGTGGGCCAGCTGGGAAGTGGAGGTTGGGAACTGAACCAGCATGCAAAAATGTTCGTTCATCTGGCTCTGTTGAATCCGACGAGAGGTTGGCCTTCTGGATAATGTCTTTAAGGAGTTCGTGGTCACTGCTTTCAGGCTCCTGTTCGCCACTTCCTTCTGGTTCATCCACAGCTTCTTGCACTTTCTCCGGGCGAGGCCACTCCATGCCACTTTTCCAAGGATTGAATAGTGGAGACTTCAACGACAATTTGGACTCTTTGTCTTCGGATTTAGGAAGTTGGTTACTAGAGGAGGGTTTCTCAAGAAATAGCGAGCGGAGACTGTTGTCTGTAGAACGGTACGGCCACGTTCTTGGGAAGTGGGTCAGTTGGGAAGTGTGATACTGGGAAGGCATTCCGAGAAAGAGCGAGGGGATACTGGGAGGGAAGGAGAACGGTCCGGTCACGCTCTCGGGAAGTGGGCCAGCTGGGAAGTGGAGGTTGGGAAATGGACCAGTATGCAAAAATGTTCTTTCATCTGACTTTGCTGAATCCGACGAGAGCTTAGCCTTCTGGATAATATCTTGAAGGTGTTTGTGGTCTCTGTTATCTGGTGCTCCAGTTTCGACGCTCTCCATCCCTAGCCCTCTTAGCGTTGGTATGCCCGGGAGCGAGAAGGGGTAGTTATCGGACGGAGCTTCAGTCTCGCCGGGGACTCCAATAAAGCTCGAGATGATTCCGGAAAAGAGGGAGAACGGTCCGGTCATCTCCTTGTGCTGCCGTTTGGGAAGTGGAAGCATGTGCTTAGGAACAGGACTAGCTGTAGGAAAAGGAAAAGCCGAGGATCTGCTGAATCTGAATCCGCTCTCGTGCTCTTCCGGCTTTGAGACCACTGCATCGGAGAGGCGATTAGTATTCTCGCTGAAGAACATGTTGGTGAGGTCTCCAAATAGTTTGACTAGCTTGTTCGTGATGAAGCCGGACTAAAAGATCTTGCTTACATACATAAACCAGAGGAAAAGAATATGGCAAACCTTAAGGTCATCTTCCGAAAAGTTGAGTTGCACTACCTTGCCTGGAGCCGGACCGATTCGAATTTTCACTTGTTTAGCGTCGTTTTCATTCTCGCCGCCTTTCACATTGTCCTGAAACGTAAAAACTTAATGATCTTCACTTGTTTTCTTGTTCTAAACGCTTTGGCCTCTTTATTGGCCTTCTTGATGATGCTGATAAAGAGTTCTTCCCAATTGCCTTCAGGTTCCTTAGAACAGTGTATATTATAGGGCTTCTCCTTTCTACAGGAGCGTAATTTCTGCATGTTCCAAAATTTTAGCCAAAAATATAATATAATTTCTTTGTGTGTGTAGTAGTAAGAAGTATTCTCATTACGTACCTCTGTGATGCAACATGAGAAGCTTATTTCCTTGTACTGCATCGGTCCACAAGCGTTCTCGAATCTTAGGTCTTCTATCTAAAATAGAGGTTTTTAAGTAAACGACAGCAAAAGAACAACTAACATCCTCACAACGATCCTTGATGGAGTCAGTCCACTGACTCAGAGGAATACAGTCCCCATCGGACACCAGCCTGTCACTCCAGCAGCTCTTAGCAGCGCTTGCATGCGTGACGAATAGGAGAGAGAGCAGAGCAAAGGATATGAGCGACATCTCTGTGCTAAGGCAATGGCAGATGTGATGAGATGAGAGATCCGTGAGGTTATGTCGGTCATATCAGGTCAGCCGGCAAAGGACATAAACAGGTGGAGATATCTCATGCAAATAGGGAGTAGATCATTGATTAACTGTACACAGTGCCGGTCAAAACATTAGGCTCTCCCCCTTCCGATGCAATATGACCAACTTCGTGGATACTAGTGAATCCTAGTCTCCAAACTGGACCACCCAGCACTCTTTGATGGTTTGCAAAACGTTTAGAAACTTGGTTATATTGAGCATGGAAGGGCGCATTAAACCTAACAAGAAATAGAGCTCTATTGAAGGGGGATATGATCTTTCTGTTTATGGTCTTTCAATGTGTACGTTATAAAAGCTAAAAGGTTCCAAACAGTGTCATTAAATGATCGCGGCAGCAAGTAGATCAAGGTGCGTCCTTGATCTACTGTTACTCCGATGCACCACACGGATGGTTCGTTGATGGGAACGATACAAGTAGTGTCCATCAGATATAAGCGTCGGAAAGAGTCAGGGCGCTCAATAGCTGCCGAAAAGCGCATTCTTACTTGTCAGTCCGGATACAGTACACCCCTGCTACCACTGTTTCCTGCTTTCCAGCAGCACCACACTCCAAGGATCTATCGTCAAAGTGGTCCAAGGCAACATTTCAGAAACGGCAAAGCCGCCAATACATATCAGCCAATAGGTTCTACGGCATTGTCTTATCACAGCCTAAGCCACAGTGCTCACACGAATCGGGTCTTTCTCCGGACTCTGGGCCCATTTGGCCGGTTCCGCCTTGCCGAAGAGGCAGAAGACGAAGTTGGTGACGAAGCAGAGCACGGCGTGGAGGACGAACACCCACCACCACTCGTCGACGGTGTCATAGACCACGAAGTAGTTGACCACCACCGGGACGAGCAAGGCGGAAAGGGCGTTGATGAACGAGTTGTTGCCCATGATGAAGTGGTTGTGGTGCCTATAAGCCCACGTGGAGATTAAGATCCGAGAGCGTTCCCCTACCTTGCAACCATCTGGGAACTTTTGAAGAAACCTCCGCAGTTGAATCCGAGGATTATGCTGGTAAAGGAGAAGAGCACCATTCCCAAGATGGGGCAATCTCTAGAACGAGGCGTTAACGGCATCCTCATCGAAAAACTCTACGCTGGTATATACGCCACGGCGATGAGGAACACCCCTAGGCCACCCATGGCAATGGTGTTGAAGACCTTGACGGAGACGACCGGTCGGCAACAAGTAGCCTTGTCGCTGATTATTCCAGCGGTGATCTTCGCGACAAAGGTAAACACCTGCGGGACCGCGGCAAGGAGCCCCGTGAGCTCTATTGGGAAGCCAAGTACCTGAAGCGATTCTAGGTAACATGCCTCAAGGACATGCCCACCTTGTTCAAGTAGGTGGGACCGTAGAGGATGGGCAGAAGGCCACCCATGAAGTTGCCAATGCCCGCTATCCACACAGCCCACACGGCAGAGGATGTCAAGATGGCCTTGTAGGGGACGGGCTCCCTGTGGAGCATCCCTTCCTTCCCGCGTTGGATCTTGCCGAGCTCTCGCTCGCTGACGTTTCGGTGCATGTGTGGGATATCCCTGAAATAAATGTGTGGCAGTGACTCAAGGAGACTATGGCCTTTCCAAAGGGCCTCTCGAAGCCTAAGGACTCCAGTGGACTTGGCCTCCTTAAGTGCTTGTTTCTAAGTCAAGTAGAGTAAAATTAAACCATCCTCACAGGCTCTTTAGGCACACACGAAGGCCGCGCTGTCAAATTAGTAAAATTACACATGTATTGGGTTGGTGCATAATTAATTTCCCACTTTTTCAACGTCATTTTATTGTTGAATAACCATCGCTAGGATTCAATTCCATCACTGTTATAAAGTACAACTTCTGCTCATTCCGTGTGCAAGC
>JADLIF010001273.1:0-48074 GCA_016648015.1 Steinernema khuongi
CACATCTCTGGGGTAGAGGGAAGAGTGCTGTTTACAGAGCCCTCAACGTCTTGTTTCTGTTAGCAAGTATTGCAAAGGACGGAGATCTTTAAATCATTGGAAATTAATTATGCACCAACCCAATATAAGAAGCTTTACGGCATGTAATCTCGTAACACTGTAAGAATGAAGAAGATACATATTTGAAGTACGGATAATAAAGGCAATCAAGATAAAACAAGCGCAAACAAAAAAGAACGAAGCGCCCCACACGAGGACGTGAGTTAAAACGGAGAACTCACTGTTTACCGCCTGGAAATGAATACTTAAGGGGTACATAAGTGAATCTGCCCCAAAACAAGGCACTTAAGAAGACGAGTTGTAAGAGTCGACCAGCCTGATCATCCGGGAAAACAGAGAACTTATGCCAAAAGGACATCGGAAGAAGGAAGGACAGGAGTAATTATATGAGTTTTCAAGGAACAGCGGGCTGAATTTGTTTGTCTTGGCTAACGTCATTCCTAGTTTTACTCTTTACTTCCTAGGTCACCGGCTTCACATCGTCAAACATCCATGAATTTAGGATAAACAAAGGAAGCCAAAACGCACAGTGACTAATAAATAATCCTGCTTCCGCCTGGCAAAAATCTACTTGTAAATCTCCTCGGAACTTCTCTTATATGGCTCTTACACATTAACGAGGTCAACCGTTGAACAAGCGACTTCCCGGTGGGCAATCCTTGAGTCAGTTTCCCTGAACAAAGTTTTCTCCCTCTATTAAACTGAGATCACAGTGCAGGCAATTGCTCTAAACCGCGTGGTAAAAAGACATTTACGCTTGTCCGATCTCAAACCGGTTCTTTTTTCTTATTCTGTGTCCTTTACTTATAGCCGCTATCGGCATTTCCTACTTTCAAACGATCATTTTCCAACCAGTTCACAATCTGTCAAATATGTGCCATCCGTAAAACAGCATGAGACTACAAATTCCTTAACACGGAAACAAGGTGTAAAGCAACAACTAAAGAAGATAAACTCATTCCACGCGGGACGATGACTGAGATAAGCTCCTTGAGAAACCACTAAAAATAGGGATCAACACAGGCTCCACGTGCCGTGGGAATGCGCTACATCGACGGTGTTGAAACGACGCGGGAGATGTAAAAATCAACAAAGCCAAGCGATGATCAGAATCTGAAAGTCACATAGCTAGCTCCTGACCACTCGTCAAGAGCATCCTCTCTTAGGTAGGCAGAATCTATCAGCGCTCAAATACAGGCTACCGGGACGGGTCGACCGTTGACCTAACTTCAGCTGACCTCACGTCGATCAGCTCTGAGGTGAACTGCTGTCAGGTGAACTGTCGTTCCATTTTGAGCAATTTTATTGGAGCAGCAGCTAGCAGGCAGATCCGAGCTACCAGCTCTCCTTGGACGGGTTTGTCGGCGGCGTCTCAAATATCGCTCTCTAGGTAAACTGATACGGCGCGTGTGGCTTGTTTTCCAACACTCCACGTTTCCGGGTCCATTACGCCCATACGCGGCGCATTTCCAGCCTGTGCTCTTCCACTTAAGCCAGCGCTTCCTCCCAGCTCTCCCAAGAGGCTCCCACCAATCGGTCTTAGACGTTCAGACGTCAAAAAACTGCTCGGCTGATAAAAAGGACATCGCCTTGAAATAGGCTATAGCGCATGGGGAGGAAAACTAAAAATGCAAAGCAGGTAATTGATAGAACCGCGCCAGCTGATAAGGGACGAAGTGCTAGGGCACTCAGCAGGGTCCCGTGCGACCTGTAAACAGTAACCCTGGGCGAGGGGCGCGCATTGATCGGCTCGAAGACCAACATCGGCGTATCACAAAGAAAACAAAGCGTTCGATCATGCACAGCTGATAAACGCGGCCAAGGGTTGCTTTTCTGCGTCCAGGGCGCCGATGGAGGCACAAGCGCGGGGGCGCGGATTCAGGTGCTCCAGTGAGGCACGGAAGCGCCGTCGGACCAGCTGTTCAATCAAAGAACGCGGAGATCAATAGCCGCCGGCGAACCAATCAAGGATTATCGATTGATTGCGGCGGCGACGGCCTCGTTCCGCGATCGACGCCACCGGGGCGCGGCAACGCGGAGAAGAATGGCTAGAAGATTAAAAACGCTAATCGCATTAGCATTGACGTGCCCACGACGATGATGACCCTTTGATCTTGTGAGGGAGGGTGGTGGCGGGAGGGCGCTGACGCACGTGGCGGCAACGCTTCTCTGACTCATTCACATTTTCTTGAATTCGCCGCGTTTTTTGGGAGCGCAACGCTCCTTAGATCGAACGGAACGAAGACGTTTTTCGCGGGGAGACGGGAAAGACTGAATGGAACTGTGCTAGGAAGGGGATACAATGCTACACAGCTACTTCCAAAAATCAATCAAAAAAGCTAGGGAAAGAGGATTTTCGAGAAGCTGGGACTATCAAAAGCTTTTTATGATCATACTGACTCACTATTAAGGAGGAAATGGTATTACTCAAGACAAGTATTACACGTTCTATTAAAGCTCGTCGATAATGTCGTTCACAAGAACCGCTATTGATTGGGATTCCACATGCTCTACTAAAAAAGCGCGCAAAGATGTATTATTAGGGTAGAGTAGGTTAACTTGGTCCTGGATCAGGCTTACGTCTTAGCGAAAAGCGAACGAAGAAAACGTGTCCAAAAATAAATTAGAACAAATGGAATTTGAGCTCAGGCCAATCCGGTCAGCTATACTCTACACCAAGCAGAATCGGTCGATGGAGTCGTAAAAAATGTGTCCTAAGAAAAATTAGCCAGAAACGGTGTTCTTGCCTACCACGAGGCTAAAGATTGCGACGATAAGCGACAGTAAAGGACGAAGAACAATATCTATGGTGTAGCGGATACACGAGAAAGCGACGGCGATCTTCTTGGGACAGACCTGATAAGACGAGGGGTTCGATCTCGTGTCTATCCTCCCGCTTCGCACCCCTCTACAATCAAAACAGAACCCCCGCCGACGAGAAGGAAAGTTACGCATGGGATGCAGCCATTTGTCCATCGGCGAAGCGGATGATGGACGAGGCGTCAAGGGGATTCGCTGACACCTGGCAGACGGAATGCGAACGTTCATAATCGATCACGTCTGCGGGAATAAAGTCGACAGATGCAGAAAGCACCCGGTGGAGTAAAAAGAGCGCCGAATGTTGAAGTTTAGTGCACCGGGTATGTGGAGTTTTGCACGAAATGGTCATAAAACGAAGCAGATGGTCGGACATCAGGCTTAGCCGATGCTACCGTTCAAGTACGGTATCAATGACCAGAATACGGAAATGTGTACTATCAAATCAACCTAGCGTTTCCAGATTTTCCAGAGCCGTCCCTATAAATGAGCGGGTGCCAAAAATTCGCGATAGTTCAAGAGAAACTACGAATTACCTACTCCGAAAAGCACTACACAAATATAAGTTGCGGTAAAATCGTGTAGAGAAGTATTTGCAGCTATAAAAAATACGTTCAAATTTTATTATTTTTTTCCTTTTTATCACACCTGCCACATAACGTTTTATATTGAAAGCCTTCCCATCCCTTAATTCTGACTTTGTTGAAGTGCCCTAAGTTGAGATTTCCACTGTCCTGGTTATCTTCTTTCTTTCGAAGTTTTACAAGACTGTCTTACCCTATTTCTGCTGTTGATTCCGAGACAAAAATTAATAAAGTACCACCTTAAGACCATCACATATACCACTCAATACCTTGGGAAACCTAAAACTGGTTCTAAAAGCAAAACAACCTAAACCTGAACTCAACAACTGTTTCCCAAGCAGTCAAAACAGTCGACCTAACATAGCGTAATCTCGATAAACAGCTGGCCAATCACGCGAAATAAACAAAAGTTGCCTTCCTCAGAGTAATGCGGGCTGCACAACGAGCAACCAGGCATTGAGGGGGCCATGGCCATAAACTACTTCACCGCTCTGAGCAACTTTCCGCCTTGTCAGTCAAAACATAGTGAAAGAAAACAAAAGTAGGCCGGCCGCTTATCCAACTAATTAAAACAGGCGCATGTTTGCCTTTCCGGGCGTCCCGTTCCCAAGAACGTCGGACGCAAGACGAAGGAAGGGGGAGCGCAGGGCCGAGCACAAAGCCTCCGATGAGGAACGGGAAATCGCGCGTCTAATCGGGCCGAAGACGAGGTCCTCCCGAAAAACAAGTTCGTGTTTATGGGCTGCCGATGGGCCGCCGGCTTTCCTCGACTGTGTTAAGCGTGCGCGGCGCTGGCTCCGCTCCGAGAAGATATTGTTCCTATGCATGGCTAACAAACGCGGCCGTTCGTTGAGCATTTTTCTGTCGATGCTCCGATGGGGAGGGTCAAAACAAAAGATGCGAAAAGGGAAGAATACGGGCATGAGCAGCAGCTGGAAGAGCACTAGGGTGGCGCCAAAGTAGTACATAAGGATTGCTGTGTTCGCGGTAGGACAATCTATGGGGTGTTCTGAGGAGGGCCGTCAATTACCCCGTTAGGATGAGATCTATTGGCAGTGAGTCGGCTATTTACAGTGCAGTGTATGTACTCTTCAGTTGAAAATACGACATGAAAATTATTGTTACTGCGAGGCTATTCAAAGCATGATCATCCACTGGAACCGAAGACAAAGGCCATACCGTGGGTAGTAATGGATCAAGGCAAGGTAAACAAACGACGACAATGAAATAGAATTTTTTTTCAAAATGTAAAAATCTACAAAATAGTATCCCCGAAAGGCACAAAAGCATAAAAAATGTACTCTATTTACTTTACCTATTAAAATATAATAAAAAATATTTGAAGCGAGAAGGAGCCGGTTTATCCCTGAAATATTTAACATCGAACAGAACTACAGGGAAACGATTTAATGGCAAAAATACACTTAAAAATTTGGCTAGCAATCACAGAATCACCAGATAAAATCATTTTTCCCTGATTTCCAGGAGAGAAGACGGAACCAAAGCCATATTAATGACTTTGGGAGAAAAATGTAAAATTTGTCAGAAATACGATATGAAGCTCACGGCAAAAATTTACTTTTACCAAGCAGTAAGTGGTTAAACCATGTGGATGCCAATGACAACGCTCATGGATGAAACCATATGTCAACTTTAACCGCTATTCATCGGGTTTAGAACCAAAAATGAAGTCAAATTCATCACGATTCCACAAACGGCTCATCCTCAACCCACAAGACTCACCCCATTAAATGTAATTACTATACTGACACCTAGTTCACACGGGGAAAAGAAGCACTGACAGACACCAGCTCACAATCAATCGCGATCGAAAACAGCGTTTCCGTTCCTCGAAAACAAGCAGTCAATCCATAAATTTCCATACGTTGCCATGGTCTGCCCCTAAACATGATGCAATACCAGGTTCACACCTTCCCACCTCCCTCCAGAAACACAGTCCACTACAAAAACACGAGGTGGGGGCAATCGAATTGTCATGAGTCGCGCGTGACGGGCGGATTGACTCCGCGCGCCGGCTTTGTTACCCAGAGACCAGCATCGCCAGTGGCATTATGCGTTTTTTTGGCGGCCCCGCCGAACGGGAGCGTTGACGTCGTTCTCCGAACATTGCGGCGCCAAGCGGCCGGAAGCGACGCCGTTTGCTCACCATTTCGGCGAAGGGACAAGCCCCGGCCAGCGGGAACTTATTAATCATCCCCTTAAGAGGCCGGGGACGGCCGACCAAGACCTCCGCGTTCAAGTGGGGACCCATGGCGACGACACGAGGGGAATGAGGAATCGGCTGGTGAGCGTACAATTACTGCGCAGGAAAATAAACAAACAGTCAGTGCAAACCCCTCAGACGACCTCATTTTGGAACGCCACAGTGCTCGGATTTGTTTTGCGTCGTCAGGAGAAGACGGAAAAACACAATTGGCGTCCTTGAGAATTTTCTCGGAAAGGATCTGTTTCACTGTTCACTTGGATGGCACAAGGAATTGTGAAGTCAAAATGAAAACCGCTTTGCCGCAAGGATGAAAAAAACTGGAAAATCATCACACCTTGAAGAGCAATGAAAATGACCAAACCTACCGTTATATGTAGTAGGATGGCCTGGAGCAAGATGGGAAAGATCTATTGCGACCGAAAAGGTTTAAAGATCCAAAAATAGTAATCCTTTTAAAAATTAAAAGTAGCTTGAAAGATGAACAATGGCCACACTAAGAAGACAAACTCATATAAAAAATAATAAAATAATAAAAATAGAAGACACGAGGTGGGTAAATGCGATGACATTTTGCGCGATTTTTAAGAAAACACGCAAATCTGTTTCGCTTCTGACACTAGAAACGATCCTATCAGCAACTATATACTTTGAGTCCAACCAGGCCGAAGCACAGCTTCGGGCAAACACAACAAAACGATTGCCAATAATCTCCGTGGCTGATAAGACGTCACCGCTAGAGCGATGATGATATTGCAAGTCCTGGAGAGTCATGTAAAGTAGGTAGTGGCATGGAAACTATTCAAACTCATGAAAATCTGTGGTAGAGCTTAGGGAAAAGGCAATCAAACAAAAATGGTGTTGTGTTGCAAATGTGTTCTCTGATGGTTTTCGCAACTTGGGATCCGGGAAATGCCAAATTACAAAAAACATTCCAGGTACAAACAAAGAATACAAAATCAAGTCCAAATACTACTCTACCCGCATGGGAAATTTATTCTATAGTTAACACCCCAAAAAAATAATTAACATGGAGCTGTTTCGGACACTTTTATTCGGACACGAAATGTTAGAAACGCAAGAGAATATTTATACTTAATTAATAAACCGGAATAAATAAAGCGGAATAAACCCTTTACGATGCAATTACAAAGAACCGAACGCATGCTACAGAAAACAACTCCAAGGTATAAGTTTATTCACAAACGAGCAGCTTCTAACCAACACGGTACGATAGAGCTAAGAAAAGGCTGGAAAAGTATGCTCAAGATATCTAACACTCTCATTTAATGAAACTTCTTTCCATTATCCATCACAAAAATGGATTCATGATACCTCGTGGCAGACAAAGAGCTGGCACACAAAAATAAGACCTCAAACACTAATAAACCTTCTACAGTGCGAAAGCTGGCTAGATGTGACAGGAAACAACTCCAAGATGCGTTGGATTCATTGAATATTAAAAAATTGGAGCTTTTAACCAACACAGTACCATCTACCAAGAGATCAGAGGCTAGGACAAGAGCATTAAGGGCATTGTCGTGCCACCATATTTTCTCTGTTAAATGAAAATTCTCTACGTCCGACATCATAAAAAAACGTT
Organism: Steinernema khuongi; assembly: GCA_016648015.1. Lineage (NCBI taxonomy): Eukaryota > Metazoa > Nematoda > Chromadorea > Rhabditida > Steinernematidae > Steinernema > Steinernema khuongi. The sequence goes on from JADLIF010001273.1 coordinate 7,289, forward strand.
TTCTCATATTTCCCCAAAACATGTTTTCCATTCATTTTCGTGTTTTCGCGTTAAATAAAACACAATTTCGACTCTCTCTCTCTTGTTTGCTCTCCGCGCTCGAGAGCACAAATTGCGCCAAGCGGCGACGGAACACAAACACAGCAAATTGTAAAGCAGTAATCGGCCGATAAGGAGGAGTCATCATAAGAGTAACGGCGATAGCGAAGATAGGAGTACCCGACGGCCTGGGTCATGCCTGATCAAACATGGGTGTCACAGCTGGACGAGGTCACGTAGGCACGGAGAGTTCGGCGCCGTGGAGAGGCCAGCGAACCGGAACCGCGTTGGTCTTCCATGAGTGGGAGGCCTTAATTTACAAAGGGCGAAAGCTAAAGGTCACATTCCGCAGCGACAAAGACGAATGTGTTCAGCTTTGTGCCGAATCAACGAATCAATGCTTCCCGGACGAGGAAATACTGGAGTGTAGGAAATTACAGGTTCTACTAGAGAGAAAATCGCTTTGTAGGTAACAGAACGAAGTTAGAGATGATTACTACTTCACTACAGGAGTGGATAACATCTATCAAACTACCAGAGTTTATTGGTAACCTATTAGTGGCAACCTGGACTCTAAGACTAAAGTCTATCCGCAACCTTTACTTAGCATTTCTTTGATGTTCCTTCGATTGTTAGAGATACGAGCATGGCAAATTGTTAGCAAAAATACACCACATCTACACGTAGCTCAGGACAGGAGCACAAGAGCCAAAAGCATATGTAGAAAGTTGCATTCAATTGTCATCAATTGCCAAAGATTAGCCTTTTTCCCAAAGAAGCTTACCAAATTACAACGACAGTATACATATAACATATATGTATTTATAAACGATTTCACCGTGCACTAGGTCATAGGTTGGTAGTCATTAAAAGTTAAAAAATAAATTAAGTGCATTCCATAGCAAACCCATCAGAAGCAAGGATCAAGGGTAGCCGCGGAAATCGTGGGCACATGTTGACGTAGGTTTATGCACGACAAAGAAGAATGTCACTTCAGCAGAGCACGAGACTTCACAAAGTAAGCAAAGTTGTTGAAAAACACTCACGCTTTCGAAAACAACTTGTGAATCGATTGCGGTCAAGGGCTCTTAGGCCGTTCGACAACCACTGAAACCAGATGTGCTCATAAGTGTTGTAAAGGGTGAAACTTGATTTTTAGGTTACGAAAGACGATATTTGTTATCCGGCCCAAGGGGGCAACCCGGTTAAGAGCCTGTTAAGCGGGACAAAATTTTCTATTATCCACGTTTATGCCTTCTATAGAGTGATTATGAGTGACCGAATGCAGCTGTAGAAAGGAAGCTAAACAGCAATGAGCTTGAAGCAAAAATGAAGCAACAAAAATGTAAGCTTTTCGTTCCTGCATGGTAACAACATCATCTTATTGACACTATCGGAGCTGGACTTCAGTTTGTTAAATTTATAGGTCTCTATGGCACACTTGACATGTGCTGAAAAGAAATCTTTTATCAATATGTAGTACTTAAAAGCGGGAAGAGCTTGCAAAGGGCACCTACACCAGCAGCTGAAATGGTCAACCTTGTGTTTCAGTGAACATATACGGTACGGGTTCTGGCACGCTCCACTTCAGTTCATCAAACTTATTTGACTCTATAGCACCTTTGACATTTGTTGTTTCTATGTATTCTTCCGCGTTTCTTCGTTGTGACCAGACACACAAACATAAGCGGAACGCTGAAACAGTGTTTCAGAAACACTTGCTGCTTTCCGGTGTTTCTTCTACTTTAAGATACACGGACACAGTCGCAAAAATTAAAAATCAGGAGGGGTCAAACCAATGTTGACCAACCCTAAAGGTAGAATTGAAAAGAGAGATCATCGAATGCAATAGTCAATAGTCACACGAAAACAAATCCTAATTCCACTGAATCTAGAACACTGCTTAGAAAATGGCTCCTCGAGTGTTCACGTAGCGAGCGAAGCCAAATGTCGGTCGTAACCGGTATTCTTCTCTGTGTGAATTGTGGCTCGCCTCCTTCGAAGCGTGACGACGCGTCGAGAGATGACGAAGACGAACGAAAACATTTGACAGCTATCGATCGCCCGGATCGTGGTTCCTCGATCGTCCCCTGGTTTTTGCGACTTTGCCTATCTAAGCAGCCGGAAACTCCCGACGGGAACACGTGAACTCCAGGGGTGACGGATGGCGCTGTACTTTGGTCTCCGGGAGCGCTTGGCGCGAAATGGTGCCGCGTGATCGATGCGCTCTGGAGTGCGGAGTGTAAACACGGTGGAAGAAGAAGCCGAGTCGGAGAAGAAGGTGTGAACGGCGGGCAGCTGATCGGAAGTGGGGAATTTCACGGAACCCCAGTCAACATGATCTATTTGAACAGGAAATGCGTGACGTAGCCGGAAAACGGAGACTTAGGCTCGCGTCCGTAGCGTCAATAAGAACTGGCGTCTGCCTACACAGCGATCGATCGGTGAGTAAAAGAAGATTACGTGCTGTTTCAAAATTAAACGGAAATGACGAGTGGCGCTAACGCGTATCGCGGTCATAGGGATCAAAGACGGAGTTAGAGACATGTACAACGTATAACTAGTGGCCAAAAATGGACTGTCAGGAAGGCAGACCTGTCGGTTACTGTAGAGAAAAGATATTCAAAACAAGTTGAAGTTCGTTGTAGGTTGAACGAGAATTGCAGCCAAGGAACAGCAGCAAAAATGTAAAAGATAAATTTCTTGGTAATGAAGCCAAAGCGGCTGGAATCCTGTTAATGAAAAATCCAAAAATGTAAATGCCAAAAGAGTATAGAGTGTGGCTGACAACTTAATCATACATATCAATTATACGTTAGCCTTGCATAATGCTAGTATTGCTCATTTTAGCAAAAGATAAAATGTGATTGTTGCCACGAAAAAAACTTGATCATAAAATAGAAAAATACTTTATTTATTTATTTATTTATTAACAGCTTAAATCAAGTCACAAAAATACTTATCTATCTCAAAAGGTATTTTTGTGCTCACTGCGGATTGCAGAGCTAGTGAAAGGACACTGGGAATCATATGCTCCACTCGTGACTTTTTATAACATCGAAATGTGACAGTCAGGGCAACAGCGCCATAAAACAGGAAATTTCTAAAAAAGCGATGTACAAAAATCACCGCGTTATGTAACTCTACCTAGTCCGTATCCATCTTAAGACAGCTCGACGATATCCTTAAAGGATGTACATAGATCAGCGAGAAACTTCAGAATTTTTACGAGATTTTCGGGACCACAAAACATATTTTACTACTACAGCTTTGAAGTATCGCCAGAAAGGAGTTACACAACGCGAGCACGTGTTCGTCCGACTGTACTTGGTGCAAACTATGCGATCTCTACCATCACGGGAACAAGGGGGAGTCAATACCTCGAGCTATTCCATCGGATCACCAACTCCAACGTTCACATTGACATAAGCTTGTAAAGAAACGACTAAAGAACCAACCTAGCAGCTCAGAGAGCTTCCTCAGGTGCTCCGTGTCGGACGATCGGCTGGACAGGGTGTTAGTGAACTCGTGGGGCACTCCGAGCACCAGTTTGGGCACTTGTGGCGGGGCCGAATTGGAAAAGTACGAGCATTTAAGGCACTTCTGCGGCCTCGTAATCCTCGCACTCGTTTCCGGGGTCGTGCTGTTTGAGTCGAACTTCTGTCGCACGATCACATGGTGCTGGTTGTTGGCGTGCCCCAGCTGGGACACCCCTCCCTCGATCGGCGAGATCTTGCGGCCGTTCCTCTGGGGCACCGTCTGGATCGGCGGCGTTCCGTCCACCTCGTACGTCGACGCCGAGGTACGCGGACGCCGTGACGCCCGCGTACCGCAGCACAGCCAGTCGCGTATGCTGCCCAGGATCTGGAACAGCTAGTGGATTACGGTATGATGTGGATTCTGCGCGGAAAGCCGGAGAACGGGAAAGCGTTTCCATTGAAACACGGTTGTCAAAAATCCAGTAATAAGTGTAGAGTGTCTTGGCATAATGATATGGCAACAAAAACAGTGACCCAGAGATATCAAGAAGAACATCACCTAGAAAAAAACTAAAGACACGTCAAGATATTCCATTCTCCTTGTATGAGTAGCGCGAATTTTTAACATTTAGCCGTCGTCAAACATCGGACAAAAATCTTTAAATATCTAATCTATTGTATCCACTATGCTACTTGTGATCCACTGACTTTCCTTTCAGGCTTGGAAGGCCTTTCGAAGTTTCGTTAGCCAAATGAATCTTTTCTGACATGTCAAGGCATAAACAAAGATTGGTAATACTCGACTATTCGTGTAAAACGCAATGATGATGCAGAGTTTATCATATAGGGAACTAATTTAAAAACCGGCCACCAAAATATTTACCTTCTATGTACCGCTAGGCTCGTCTTAACCAGGCTCTACATTCTGGAAACACTCGTAAAAGCATTTCAACAAAAAAATGATAAAACAGTAGAATTATTCTGGTCTTATCGAAAATATGTGCTTTATGTGACTGTTCGCGCAAGGTGAAAAGAAAATTGTTTCAAAAATTTCAAAGCAGGGAATCGAAATTTTGTATGTACGATTGATCCAGGTGGTTAAGCAGGAAAATGAGCGCCGGAACGAGTGCTAGAAAGCAAGCGCTAATAATGCTCCATTCCAGAACGATTCCAAATTGATTCTTACACACAGAGGACGGTGTAGTCTATCAGGACTGATCGCATGTACCTTGAAGTTTCTCGGGAAGTTCTGCCTGCTGTTAGAACGTGACTTTCCAGCGCGATAAAAATTGTACTCTATGCTTATTATGTAGCCTGGCCCGGGAGAATGTTTTTAATCCGGGATTTGAATTTTGAATACGGCACGACTGCTCATTGAGGCACAAACGCGGCGCCGGGTGAATTCGAATGTAGCCATGAAATTGTAGTGATGCGTTTCACGGTGAAAAGGACTTGTGGGAAGTGATCAAGGATCGGATGTTACGATTTTATGGCTGTTCTATGCACATATACAACAATCTACGACAATCGGTTTAAAAAAAACAAGTTTTGAAGGCCAGTGTTTACGGAGAACGTTTGGATGAGAGCAAAACATTTCCTGTGGGATAACCAGCTGTTTCCGCTCAACGATGACACGAGGTTCGGTAAAGGAAGTCGAAAGCTTGTTGGCCTATCAAGGACTTTTGCTTCCTACGAATTTTCAGCGCACAGACCCGAATTACCCTAACCAAGCTGGACCTTACAAAACCCTACAAAAAAAGCCCACCTGTCTAAGATACGTCAGGTATGGATTCTTTTCGCTGAAAGTGCGCTGAAATCGGCCGTGCAATATTGTTCATTGTCGTTCTTATGGCAACCGCCGTAACACAAAAATATTAATACATACTGAGCTGATCACTTGATCCACATCTACCGCAAGAAGATCAAAGGAAGATGAAGTCCAAAGGAGCATACGATGAGCGTGTCCTCTCAGGGATCACTCTCATGGGAAAACACCGATTCTGCTCACTCATTAGAAAATAATAGGCTTATTTTCAGTTCCTCAATCTTCGGGACAATGGTGCGAAAGTGAGTAAACAGGCGTGTTATTCTCAGCGCCACTCTTCTGATCCGCTTTGAACACAAACATACGGCAGGCCGCGGAGATTGCATGCTGATCTATACAATTCTACTAGAATATGACACGAAACAGTCATCGAAAGGCTACACCGACCATGTAAGTGATCGACAAGTAGGTGACAGCAAGTTAGAAGCTGTCATGAAGAGCTGAACTTAAGGTCGCCCCTAGCACTTCAAATATACCGTCTTTCTGCGTGCTACTCAGCAAGGGAGATGTGCAGGGGAAGAACAAGATATAGAGGCAGAGACAAAACATGGTCTTGGTGATCAAAATTCTTGTTTACGGAAAGAGATACATCATCGCGTTTCCTTATGAATGAATCAAAGTACGCGGAATGTTAAAGCGCAAAAGAAGGACCAGAAACCCTCATTGAATCCATGTAAGATTTCCATGAGGAACTTCATGCCTTATGGGTTTTCCTTATTACTTCTTCGAAGGCATAGTGTATCATAGATCCCGGACAATGTCAAAGAGTGCGTTTTCAAAGGAAGATAATTTTCTGAGTTGTTGGCTTCTCAAGCATGGCAAGGACAGTAGAAAATGAGAAGACGGAATTATAGCCTATAGAAATTATTTTAGCATTGATTGGAGAGCTTAAGTTACTCTTGTACTTGACGATATTCCAGGAAAGAGCTTGGGAGATGAGATGGTAAACAGTAAAATGAAACCACATCAGCTTCAAGGGCTCATCCGCGTTTTCTCGAAGAACATAAATCAAACAATTTTGTTGTTTTTTACGAACCGGAATCTCCCAAAGGCACATCGAAAAGCACAACAAAATTGGTCGCTCTGCTTCGACACTTTTCATATCCAGGACAGCCATGGCGAAAACATTTTCATTGTTTTTGACCAAAGCACTGGCTGTAAGTTGATACTTGTGCCAGAGGACTGCACTAGCACTCAATAGAGTTGCATATGCACTACATTGCCAAATGAAGAAGCTAGTCTTCTTTTTAAAAGAGCTCTTTGTGGAACCCAGTTTTCATATCGCGCAGATCGCTTCTTTTCGAATTTTAGGAAAAAAAGGAACGGCAAAATTTTTTTATACTTGTGCCAGAAAAGCAGTATCTATAATAGGCATATGCACTACATCGATAAGTAGTCTTCTTTTTAAAATAAAAGCCAAGAACGGAGACAAAAATACAAAAACACCGCGCAAAGAAATTCCAATACAATAATTCTCTAAAGTCGGACAAAGGTGACGAAAAGTGGCAAAAATGTTCCCGAATGATTTCTAACCTGCGCATAATTATAGCCCTGTGTACCGTAATCCAAAACACTCCACACACAATGCAACGCAGAAGAATTTAACAAAGCAAAGACCAATTTATTCAGTGGATCTCTTTATTAGTCAAATACGTGAAGGAAGCAGTGAAATTGTACAGATTTTCTACGTTTCGCCACCCATCTTTTACCACGGCTCCTTTTTCGCCTCACGATTGCCGGTCGAAGTTTTATAGCACCGAATATCGCCAAATTTGAGGTGTTATACAAAGATGTATAAAGCATATTAACGTAAGACGAGCGGCGCCAAAAATACTTCCGCGCAGAAGAGTTCCAATATCAGTAGAGTTATCCTAATTGAGCATCTTCGCTCCGCGTGCGAAAAATACATTCCCGCAATCATAACCCCCTAAGTGGCCGCACACTAACAAACACGCTCTGCCTAACGACTCGTCCCACGGGGCTTCACCATCCATCACGCGTTCGAGAAATGCCCCTGAGTTCATCCCAATCCTATGCGTATAAAGGCGAAAGATAACAAGCTCGTCGACGTCAAGCCTCCGTCGAGTGTGAGCGTACTCGGTGGGGACAAGTCCATAGGCAAAACAAAGTAGGATCACGGAGTCTGGCGTTGCCTGGAAGGAACGTGCACTGGAGTCATAGGATCGAACCGAAAACAACGTCTGCCTACGGCCATGGAACGTCAAAGTACAAATTTGTGAAATCGATTATTCCCGTCCTGGATCACGATCGCTGCGAAAACGGAATGTTCCCGGACGCGCTCCTGGACATGCGTGTCGGGGCGAACTCCGTAGGATTGAAATAGGATCGCATCGGCGGAGAATCCAAAACAAACACCAAGTTTCCCGAAAAGGCACGTTGGCGGCAGGCGCGCAAGTTGTCAACAGCCTAAGGGAAGCACCTGGGCGCGGGTGCAGCGACATCGCCTAGGGATGTCGTCTTCCGCGACGAACGCGTCGGCTAACGAACCAGCTGATGCCGCCAGCGCGGGACATCAATCACCCGCACGTGTTTCTGGGCACACTTGTAACGCCCGCTGGAAGTGACCCAAAGAGGCAGTCGGAACGAAGCCGGGTGAGGGGGCGAGCAAAGGTCAGTGGAAGTGCGTAATTTCCAGGATATCTGGCTGACCCGGAATGATGGTAATTAGAAAGGGCAGGCAGAGTGCGATGAACAGCCGTTCGAAAAGTATGAGAAGTTAGAAGGAATGAATGGATAGATCTGCTAGCTTTACGGTGACCATTCCATGGATTCAGGAACAACTAGTGCTGGACTACATCATGCTACTGAAAAGAAAGAGGTGCGGTCACTTGACCGAAAACCAGAAATGTGTAGAAATCTCAGAGAGTAACTTTATGCTTTGATAATTAAGGTTGGCATAGGCATTCTGGTCAGAGTTGAGGTTGGTTAAACGGTTATCGGTCAAATGTCCGTAGTACTCAGAAGGCTGTTCTCGGACACATGCAACAGATCGGAAGGGGTTTATGTCAAAATCAAAGGTTATTATTTGTGGAAGTCAGTTGTTTTTAACGCCGATTTTGTTGAACAAATGGATATGGGAATCGTGCGCTAAAGCAGGTTTATGTATGGACACCCACTGAGCATTTATAGGCCAAGAAAAAACAAATGGAAAAAAGATGACAGATATCGGCGCTCACATTGGATAAAAAACAAGCAGAGGGTTTCCTTCTCATGGCTAAAAGCCTGGTCACGAGAATCAATGAATTTTTAAAAGACAAGCCTTGAATTGCATGTCCAGGGCTTCGTGCTTTAGTAATAACGTCACGATGTTACCACGCGACTCGTTGAATACACTTCTTCCGGTGAATTGCCCAAAGCAAATAATATGGGCACACTTGGCAAACAGATCAATCGAACTGAAGATCATGTGCAATTGTCATCTCACAAGCTTATAATGAATTGGGAAACTGATGTGATCGAGGAGGGGGGGGGGGGGGAAGACGCTCCTACTCTCGTCCGCTTCCCTAAGATAAGAGAAACCACCCCATTAACTGGGCCCTGATTTCACATCTGAAGCAGTAGCTCGTTTGCAATCTAATGCACGGTAGGGGTCACAAATACTTCACAACAGATTGTCAAAAATTATTTTCCCTGATAGTACTCTCGTCCGGTGCCTTTCCCAGCGAAGCTAGAAGTGAAAACCAATTTCTCCAAGCCGACTAAGTGGATGCAAAGCGGAGTACCCAGAATTGCCCGAAGGAAGAGTGCTTTTAATAAGGCCAAAAACTAAGCCCGTCGCTCTTTCAAGAACTCATCTCTGTTCCGCTTCCATCTTAAATCATGCTAATTGAATGCTCTTGCCGGCTGACTGCGAGAATGTATTAATCGCCTCGAAAGTGCCCACTCATACCGAATGCATGCTGCCGTGAGGCACGCAAGCGGAGTCGGCCAAGCGGTTGAATGCGGCAAGCGGCTCAAACTCGAAATGTTTCGTGCCACACCTAGGCACATGCGAAGGGGGCAGGAGTGGGTGAGGGGAAAACAAATCGGTTTCTGGAAAACAGTGATCTATCGATTTAGTATAGAAGAGGAAGGGCAAGAGAGAGCAGAGCTGATAAGACATATATGAGAAGGATATGTTGAAAGAAAGACAGGTCAGAACAAGGGCCAAGGAAGAGGATAACATGTGCATAATATGGACATGGATATGGAAGTGTAACGATAAGGAATGCCTGGAACAGAACTAACGACGCACGCATGGCCGTCACCCCTTAGATCGTTTCTTCGGACAGAACTGATGAGTTCCGCGTCCAAAAATCTTATTTGCATGTAATTTGCATCATATAGAAGTCCTACAAAGTCCACAAAGGGCGGTCTCTCCCCACTCAAAGATGGGAGCACAAAAGCGAACCGCGTCTTCGGCCGACAAAGCTCAATAAATCGCAGCGCTCGATCGCGGTATCAAAGAAGCTGCTGAGAGATGCAGCTCCCGAGGTCTTTTCTGTTTGTTGGAATACTTTCCGCGATCAAACAAATGCGCCGATTGTGTCACAATCCCGCCGAAATAGTTTATGCTTTGGCGACGCTCGCACAGTCGCGGCATTTCCGAAATCCGACCCTGTTCCGTCATAGCTCCTCGACGACATAAGGGTCCATCCGTACATAAGGACTCACATGGATTACCTAAAAACGCCGAACGGACTCTTTAATCCCTAGATAGGACACTCGATAAGAAGAAGAGGGGCGAAACAAGCGAAGTGTAAAATATGCGCAAGATTTGCATGTGGAAGAGACAAACATGGCATCAGATAAGCCGTCAAGTGAGCGCTGATCTCCAGTGGTGCGGAGAAGTGTAAAACGGCAAAGCACAGCAGACGTTTCGCCATCGAGTGTGTTAGGCCCATTTCCTGCGTGAAGCGCGTGCTTGACGCAACTTTGACGCATTTAAAAGGCGGCCCTGAGCCGAACGAATCTATTTTCAGCGGTGGGTATAATTGCTTTTGCGCGAATGGTCTTCGTTGAAGATGAATCCGTTGCAGAAGAGCTACTTGGTTAGAACCGTGAGTCAGTAAATGAGGCCTCTGCCTTAAGTCTATCGACCGCTTAATCAAAGCACTTTAGAATCTCTTTCACGGTTACCAAAGACATCAAAAATCTATCGAATGCAAAGGGTGATGTTCTGAACTATATATGTAATGACCAATATTACTCATTTTAGCAAAAACGGACCAAAAACGGACTAGTTCATTTTTGGAGCAAATTTTCTGTTAGTGTAATGACGACTAACAATGACGACTGCCACTCTGCATGGCCTTGCAGGAGCGATGGATAAGACCGCATTAATTTTTGACATGCTGTTGGCGTGCAGTTTCCGAGTACAATTTCCTCAATGACTGGCCAATGTTGTGTTAATAATCAATGTACTTTTCGGACGTAGAAAGCATGAAAGAGTCCGGAAAACAACATTCACAGGTGTGCAGGAACCTACTCATGGCTAACAGTAATACCAACGGGGTTGTCTTTCCGAGAATCAGAAACAAACACAAGACCACGTTGCAAAAATCACTCATGTGTATCCAACGTAATTGAGCCGATCTGTCATTGTATTAGGTTTGCGAAACTGAGGATTGTTTGGAAAGTTGCTCATTACATTTAGCACAACCAGACCCAGGCAGAATTCTTTAAATCGCTCGATTTCCTTCTGGATCACACTACAGAACCTCGTGAAAGCCAACGTTTTCAGGCAAAAACATACATAGAAAGAAAAAAATAGAAACATAGAAAATATAGAAAAAACTTTTAAGCGGCAAAAGACCAGCAAAAGTAGCACTGATAAGCAAGCTTCTCTTACTGATAAGCAAGCTTCTCACCCATATCGTTCTCTTGCCCCACTGTTCTCTCATATAGGTTCTTAAAACAGAGGATTGCTTGGAAAGCTGATGATTACGTTCAGCAATGGAACACTTTCGGCTCCATTCGTATGCAGAATCAGTAGAAGCGAATAACTTTTGTGTGGTATTGTGCTACAAGCCTACCCTTGCTGTTCACTGTAATTTCGTCGATCCCCTATTTTCAAGAGCGCCCTGACATGGCAACAGCGAGCAAAGTTGTACCAGCAATAATGATCGTCTCCCTTCCCAGGACCCCTACATCCTATAACAACCTCGATGACACACGTTCCAACAGGGAAGCACTGGAAAACATCCACTCGCGTGGGAAACAAAGACAAAAGTTCATTCGGTGACACATATGGTCAATTATTTCCACGCGCGAACGAAGAAGGCGCAACTGCTGGACTGGGAAAGCCGTCAACAGCGTCTTGCTTCAGCAAGATAACAAAGTTATCGTTAATTGCCAATTGCCGTACCTACCGCCGAGCGTTTGTTTTCACTTGGCTCCACGGAAAAATCAATGCGGCCCCTTCAAAAGGCCCCATGGCGTGAAATCCACCACAATTATCTCGTCCGAGAAGTGTGTAGAAGGGCTTCACAGGCCGGACGGCTCACAGCCATGAGAGGACCTAATTTGACGTACCGAACGTATATTCAAACGAGCAGTGTTGGGCTATGCTCGTTTAAAATGCATGCTTGGGACGTGGGTTAAGCAAAAAACTGTGCAAGCCATTCTCATTACATTTTTTGCACGATGCAACGAAACATGCGGTTTAATTAACGCGCCAAATAAAGGCGAACCTGGGCAAAGACCTTCTTTAATGTGCGGAACAGCGCGCACGGCCACACATGGCGACGTCAGGATACAATCCAAGGTTAGCTTGAGTGTCTCTTAAGGCTTATTCACACGAGCTCGTCCATGCCTTGAAATTCAAAGAACCGTTCCGTGCAGAAATGACATGTAAAAATAAAAAAAATTTTTAGAGTTGCGTGAGTTTCAGAAACCGCTTCTCGTCGACCGCTTCTCAAAAAAATACTCAAAAATAAAAAAAATTAAATCCTCCAGAAATTGAGAATTGAGTCAGAAGAAAATCGAGTCAAAATTAAGTCAGAAACCGTACTCGCATTTTCCTCGCATCCTTGTTGCAGATCAGATTGCCCTTCTCAGCCACACTGTAATAAAAAGGGGGGGGGCGGTAATAAATGCGTTCTATGATATTGCTTGGAAATAAATAAATACTGATTTTCTGAACATTTTAAGGGTTAGTTCCTTACCAAGTGAAAATTTCTTAGCAGCACCTCCATTATACCTATGCTCCATCTCACTTTTTCTGTTGAAAAGGAGTGAAACACGGAACATAATTGTCGGAAACGATTGTTCAAAAGTTTTAGCAATCAAAGGCACTTTAGTAAAGTACTTCACTCACTGTTGAGTGCAAAGTTCGAAACCCACAAAGAGGACCGCTTTCCCCAAGAAAAAAATTAGAGGTGTAGGAGGCAAAGGAAAGCAAATAGCAGAAAGCTGCGTCAAATGTGAAGAAAGCACAAATCGATACATTAGAGCCGCGTAATCTCCTCATACATAACTTTCCACCCGGAAAGACCAAAGACACAAAACAAAAGAAGACGAACTCAACTCGGGCATGGGGTTGGCCTAATGCATGAAAGAGAGGAAAACACAAAGACGAGCAGAAAAAAGTGGAGAGGATCTCCAATTCCACGTTCCATTACCGTCCCAAAATATTAAACAAGATCTTCTGCCGTCAACCCTTCTTCATCTCTTATTAATTACCCACGTCCAGCAACGTGGCTATTTCCCCGCGACATAATCGAATTATTGCAGCGAACAAGCAAGGCTCCCCTCTATTCAGCGTCCATTCAGCACGACAAATCACCCGGAAAAGGGCCGCGTGAACGCGAATATAATTGCGCAAAACCACGGCCGGGCTATGTAATATGGCCACGGGCGTTTCGAGGCGCGTTATGATTGCACGCGCACTGGGATCGTGGCGCGGATTGCATTACGGAAGTAGTGTGCGTGCCTAAACGTGCGATTTTGGAATATTCTTTTTTTGGAGGAATTCCCTTTCTCCTTGGGTCAGAACCTCTCGTGAACAGAAATCAAACGAGCAGTCCAAAGACTGTGTTCTTCCTAGCTCACAAGGAAGGTTGGTGAACTGTCAGCCTCGGACCCAAGTTTGAGGTTCTAATAAATCTACCAAACCGCGTGGCCGGTCTGACGACCGTTGACGAGCATCTGGAACACCGTGGCCATCATACCTTCCTTGTCAGTTCTTTCTGTTGCGGAGTCACAGAACAATGACGACACAAATGTAGCTCACGAGCTCCTAAAATGATCTAAAACTGGTAAAATTTTAGTGCTTTAAGCGATGGTGCCCTTCTTGTAGTTGCTACTTCAAATTGCAAAACTCTCAAATCTTCAAAAGTACTATGACAGTTACTTCAAAGATACTTCGAAAGTACTCCTTAAAGTGCACTTATTGGGCGTCTTCTCACTATACTCTTTACTCACTATGAGGAGCGAAAATGACACAACTAAGAGTGTCTTGTAGAATAAAAACTTTATCTAATCACAGATTATAGAGCTTCCCAAATAAGACTACCCGCACGGATCTAGATTGATTACACCCAAATAATGACTGTTCACTAGCAATAATAAACGACACAAAGCTACTGTACTCCCATCCGTTCAGGTTAAGTTTGGTCTCTTAAAAGTGCTTCTCCATAATCGTGAGTAAAAATGCTCTCTGGCCATATCGTAGGTACACAGTCATTACCTCGAAGAGGGAAGATCAACTTTTCGTTCCGGAAATACGTACGCCAATGACGTTTTCGGAAAACATATTTCCTGAATGCCTAATGATCACGACAACAGGAAATAGGAAGTTGTGGTGGAAACACGCGATGTCGGGGAAATTGAAATTCAAGCAATTAAGCTCGCTCTATTGGATATGGTTGTCATAGGCCGTAAATGAGGTCCTGTACGCGGAAGTCCACGGAGAATGTTATCATCCATGGTCGAAAATATTTTGGATTAAATTATTCTTAGCCATTAAGCGTTCCGTTCTTGAATTTTGAGTTCTTCAAAAACCAAGTTATGGCAGCGTTGGAACTGCGGCATCCGTAGGGTGCCGCTCCTTCTGGGAGCCGGTGCAATCCTTTTATTGGCGAAGAACGGAAGTCGGCCGCTAACTCGGTGAGCAGCGGAACGACCCAACCGCGACACAAAATGAAAGACCTCTATATAAGATTGTAAAATTATAATAAAATTAGCGAAAGCTGTTTTAATAAAACGGTGGGCATGAGGGTGCATCACGTGATGACGTCCACGCGACTCGCTCCTAAAGAAGCAGTTCAAACATCAGCTGGCCAAGTAAACACACTTCATGGTCAATATTAGCCAGAAATCGGCTTTTCCAGATAGAATTTTTCCGCCATGGGTACAATGCGAACTGGAGTGTTTCATATAAAAACGCGATTGGTGAGTTGTAATTATTCCAAACATATTTAATGTGTAGTTTTACGCGCACCGGGATTATGAGTATCACAAATAACTGTTGGGGAATTGAAAATTGTTGGGGAAAAATTGCTCAAAGAATAAGTAACTCTAAGGTAACTAAAAATTGGTTTGTACTCTCCGGACAATTTCAAAGGCTTCGTTGTACACCTTTGAGAGGATTAGGAAATCCATTCCGTGACTCATGTAGGACGAGTCCCGGCTCCCGCCACAATGTGCCGGCTACAGTACTCCAGCGTTAGGCCAGTTGTAATGAAGGTACATTGTCTTTAGAGTTGTGATTATTGTTGTTGCTTGAAACACTTCTTTAGGAGATAAACTTGATTTTGTTGTCCTGTGTCCCGCAGTACACCAGAATTGAGTGCTCCCAGATTGAACTGGTAGAAGCGCCATTCCAACACTCATCATGTGCGTCCTTCCACGATAAAGAACAAGGTCTTCTTGGAAAGGCTGTTGTTGGAAAGGCGAAAGATTGCAGTGTCAAGGTGGAAGGTACGCCGAAAATTGTGCCAAAATGACTCCTTTTGTATAAAAGCGCTTTTATCGATATTCTGGCTCAAATAGTACTTGCCATTGCGCTATTTCACCAAACAACGGCCTGGAGCGTCACTGCATCACGTTACGCTGCTTGATTTTGAGCATAAAAACAACTGTTGTCCAGGCTCGCCACGTCATTATTAAAAGTCGCCTTCAGGCTACTACTATCCGAAAACGGCGATTCCTACTTATATACTCCATCTCGTTCGCCAGAAGGTAAATTTGGTGATCGTCAAATCGACCCACAATCTCCTCATCCCTGGGATTGCATGCTACATGGATGGTGCTCCTAGTAAATACTGGAATCTTGGCAGTGAGCGACAGACAAAAAGGCACTCGAAGCGATTCCAGAGATGAAGCTGTGGGCGAAACAAAGTTCGGTCAACCAAAAAATTAGACCAGGCGCCAAAGGACACGTAAAAGGCTCCCAACAGTACAAACTACCGTTCGTCGATGCGGCTATATTAGTTTTCAACCGATTTTAAGCCTAATAGCCCATTGCAAAAATGTGAACCAAGCGCTCTGTATCTAAAAGTAAAAAAACTGAAGTTGTGAGTAAAAAAGAAGCGTTCAGCTCTAAGAATTACCATCCTATAGACCCAGTCGTATTGAAAATATCATCCAGCGCCACTTCCAGCGCAAAAGTCATTAACCCTTAATACCATAAGATGACCGAAGGACTAGGATTCCTATGAGTTCCAAAATTTTCCTGAAAAAAAATCCAAAAAAGTTGCTCTTGACAGGGCTTAAACATATTGCATGTTTAAAACTAAACCCAGCGCCGCAGAACCACGAAGAAACATTGGTCTAAATGCCTAAAAGCCTATTAACCCACTTCAAAAATGTAAACCAAGCGCTCTGTATCTAATAATAAAAAAAGTTATGAGTAAAAATACACGTCAGCTGTAAGAATTACCATGTTATACACCCAATCGCAATTAACCCTTTAGGAAAGATACTCCAGCGACACTTCCAGCGCAAAAGTCATTAAACCCTCAATGGCAGAAGATGACCGTGGTTCGCCCTTTCGAACCGTGTTGATTGCGCCGTTTCCTCCCGACGCGGTCCCGCCACGATCGCGTAATGAACAGCGCGATGCTCGACGACGCGCGTAAACATTTCGGAATGCAAACGGGTCCAAGAGGTCGTCTCCGCCAGTGGCTAATTGCGATTTGCCAGGCGTCGCCACAATTGGAACGGAAACACGAAAACAATCGACGCGAAATCTTCTGCTTCTTGGCGGGAAACGGCGATGCCGAGTGAGCAGGAAACCTGGCTGCGAAGGCGCGGAATTGATTGAAACCTTTTGAGGAGATTACGCCTGTGGTTTGCCAGGACGAAGACGAGGGGGTGAAGGAAGAAGGGTCTTTATTGCGGGATTGTTTTGGAGACGAACGGAATTAGGTTTATCTCGAGGGAGCCTTGGAAAGCTGAGGTGGAGGACGTATTTTTAAAGCTACCGCATTCTTGGAAGATGTGGTAACAGATTTCCCTCCACGTTCTCTAAAGTCACATTGGCGAGGATGATAGTTCAAAAATATCTCCGGGATATTCCGCCTATTTGCCGTTTCTGCTTGTCACGCTTTTGAAGAATTAAAGCATCTTCAGTGCTCCGGACTTTGTGCTTCTTACTTAAGCAGCATAAGCAGATTAAGAAAAACACGCGTTTAAGGACCGACGACATGGGTCCTTGAAGCCAAAGGACTACATAGAAAAAGAGCACGGATGGATGAAACCTTCACTTCATTGTGGGGACATTCTGAACTAGAAAAGACCCGAAAACGTGGCGCTAAAGGCAGCTGTAATCTATTGCTGTATGCTTGATTTATCATCGGATGGGGGTTTGTTTACGGTGCCAGAACGGGGATGAGCCATCGCCCTTTATAGTCCACTGAATAATAACTCCCGCTGGACTTCCTTTTCCGAAAGGACCCGGGTGCGGAAATATTTACGAAATACTATAATCAACATATATTATTAGCGTAATATTCTTGGAGTTGGGTAATGTAAAACGCATGATTTCACAAAATATATAGCCGTCTCTAAAAACCAATAACCACAGGAGGGTCTTACCAATGCTTCTCAACCCCAAAAATTAAGAAATAAGAGGGTGTTTGCATGCGACTTCCCTTATTAACATTTACATAATGTTTAAAATATAATCGAACCGCTCCTAAACATGGATTCCTTGGACTTATTATTGTGAATTATAGTCTTATAGGTCATAAGGGCAAAAATTAAGGTCATAAAGATGCTGCAACAAACCCTACTGCAAAAACCAGGGCTCCTGCAGCGAAAGATTCTATCTACATACGTGGCATTCAAGATATGTAAAGCACGGAGCAAAGCGTCGACTGCTCTGTTATTATCGCTCCACGTATTCCTAAACAATTCTTGTATTGCCTGAAATGATGTCAAAACAAACCTGCGCTTACACATGCGCCTTATAACCGCTGCCCTTAGCGAAGAGGCAACAGAAGCATGAACACCTGGGCTCTTGCAACGAAAAAATGAAGCTATGGAGCTCCGATGTGCGTCGATCAACGAATGAGGCACTAATGGGAGCGGAAGCAGCAGAGGAGTCAAGCGAAGTGCCGAGAAAATTAATGGATCGCAAAATAGTTAGCGGTGGAATCCCATAAATAGGGAAGAGGGCGGGCTAATGGATGTTCTTTGGGTTGGCTTGTAAGGCAATGAACCATTTCGCTCTCATTCACAAGAACTAGCGAGATTAGTCACGGCGAAAAGGTCAACGCTAAGAAGTTATGAATCCAATAGGTTAAAAATAAAATATGAATATATGAAGGCTAGAGGATGTCACGTAGGAGCGAACGGAATTGGACCAATCAGGGTTTCGACGAAGGGCGGGATCTTTAGCCGTTGCATAATTTTACTTAAAAGATCCTATAAGCCTTTGAGAGAGAACAAAGGGTCAGGCAGCAGCTGAGGAAAGACGTCACAAAAATCAAAGCTGATCATTGAATATGCTGACTCACAAAAATTACAATTATGCTGCTGTGCTGACACCAAGCAGATGGAATGGCGGGAATCGTTTGTAAATTGACTTCCATATGTTGTTCTGAAGTTATTTGATGCCATACGCCAAATATATTTAAGCAATTTTTGGTCCCAAATGTTTCGAACTTAACAAAAAAAAATTGAACGCGAGATTATACCTCTAAACTTCCGAAAAAACGTGAAACATGTAACTTTGTGCGATTAATTCCCTCAAATCTCTGAAATTTACAGGGTTGTTGACAATAAACAACCTTCGGTTACTGGATCTACGGTCAAGCAGATGGCGACGACGCAAATCGTTTGAGAAAAATTGTCCATATGTTGTTTAGGATGGGATGCTAACTTTAAAGGCAGGGCCATACTTTTACGCAGTTGGCGTAGCGTAAACAGAATTTTTTTCTTTTAGAGGAAGTCGATAGTCACTTAATATGCACCCAAAGTCAGATAGAATAGAATTTTTGACTTTTATGTATGCATCTTCACGTTCTCCTAACGTTTGCATCTCAAAGGTCAAAAAGCAGTATAAAAGAACCGCAAAATTAAGGATGATTCATGAAATAAATGTTTGAAATAGCGGAAGTACGTAACACTTAATGACAATGAAAAAGAACAACGTTTATGCTCGGCTTCTGCACAATGTAATAGCATCTTCTGCGGACATAATTTGCATGCTTGAGCATGACATTACAAGTAGAGCCATTCTGTCGTCTAAT
This sequence comes from Steinernema khuongi, assembly GCA_016648015.1. Lineage (NCBI taxonomy): Eukaryota > Metazoa > Nematoda > Chromadorea > Rhabditida > Steinernematidae > Steinernema > Steinernema khuongi. The sequence goes on from JADLIF010001273.1 coordinate 26,329, forward strand.
AATTCGAAGTATTTACGGTTGGAACACAAGAAAGCTTTACGAAAACATTCTTCTAAAAATGATGGCCTCTGCAGTCAGAGTGTCCACTGTCTATCTTTAGAATCTCATCAGATACAATTGTTGCTCCTGTATGTTATTCAACAACGCGTTATAAACCACAATTGTTTATGTAAATCACAAAAAAAGCGCTTAAGATAGATCATTATCGAGGTTGTCACGAGCTCATAGTCTCTGCTAGGGTTGGCACTCTACTCGACTCGAACTAGTTCGAGATTTTGGAGTACAGAATAATACCCATCGACAAAAAAAGGCAAACAACACCATAGACTTCAAATCTGCAAAAATGCACCGCAATCTATCTTCTATATATGAAACCCATAGATTATGCAAAAATGAGCTTTAGCTCCGTTCGAGTGCAACTCTTCATGGCAAACTTGTTGTTCGCCCGTTTCAACCCATAAGCCTCACGAAACAAGCTTGTCATATTTCAATTTCCAAAGAACGGGCACGGACATCAATGACAATAACAACAGCTTCACTTGGAATTGTAGCGGTACAAAATTTAAAAGTCCAATCCGTTCGTTTTAAAAGTCAAATCCGTTCGTCGCCTGGACTCTAACATTCCTAGAAAAGCGCACGTCAAACCAAATGCAACAAACAGCCGTTTGCAGCCGAGAGCGCGTCTTCGTCAATTAAGTCGTTTTTTTCTCACGCCGAGGCGCACTGAAACGCCAAGCGTCACATGATGACAGCGCGGCAGAGCAACTTAGATGAAGAAACACTTGCCGAGCTGTTCGATCTCCCTTTGCCTGCTCTGATGCATGGGAACTCTAAACCGAGCTCCGCGCATTGAAGCCCTTATGTTGGTGAACTTCTATAGCTATGAGGAATAGAAAAGAACTTCATCGATCCGGGCACCGAGAAATGGAAGAAAAGTGGACAAACAACGTGACCAGCGCCTACGCCGCATCGACTCGCATTTACAATTAATTGTTCATGCACCCGGAAAGACAACAACGTGACAACAAAGGTGGAAATAGCTTGGAACACTTAACTCACAAAATGAGGACAACAAGCTGTGGTGTAGAGCAGGAATGCGCTACAACGGACTTGACTTCCTCATTGCGCAGTGATTACGGTGTTTCTCTCAGCACCGACACTGACCAAAACACAACAAATTAAATCCAACTGCACTAGCGATAGAAATAAAAACCTCAGCAACGGCCGAGAACGATAATATTAAGGAAAATCGGAATACCTTTCGCGCGCTCATCTTCGTCCACATGAACCGAAGAGGAAAAGTTGTTAAATAGCGTTAAATAGTTAAATAAAGTTGATTAAAGTCGCATCAAAAGGATGAGACTGCAATATTGTTTAGTTCTTTAGTTACGGACCTTGGTTACGGTTAACTGGCAGTTAACTGGTTGGTTACGGTAAACTTGCTCATGGGCATGTGTCCTCTCCTCATCATTTTGCTATATCACCAGATTCCTACGTTCTGTTGATAAGTACCCTTAGGCAAATGCATAGAAAGAAAACAAAGTGCTATTTAGCAGCTATTTTCTCTTAATTACACTAAATCATAATCGCTGTCGTCTTCATCTGAGATTACGCCTATTTTCCACTCGTTGACTCACACCTCATTGTCCCATATCTCGCTCCTATGCGTTTTCAGAATCTACAAGCTGTCGAGCATCATCCTTATATCTTGGTGCCTTCGACTCATCTCTCCGTCCTTAATCCCTTCACAAAGCGGCCATCGCCGTCGGCAGGCAAAGGCTCCGTACCTGAGAGTGTCGTCGCGCCGGTGACGATCGATTCGCTCTGGTCACATGCTCATTACCGCGAAGGTAACTAGTTTATAGCAACGGCCACTCTTTCGCCGCAGTACCCATGGGATGCGTAGCCTTTCTCATCCTGCTCCACGTAGTGGCTCATCTGGTCCCGGGAGAAATTCGGCTGGGCCTCATAGAATCGGACCCTCGCCTGGTGCGCGCCTGTGACTTCGCTATTCGGAAGGCGCATGCCGATGGCGTCTGCCGCGAGTCCATCGTGCTGGTCAACGCCACTGGATGTGAAGAGTCCAAAGGACACGAGGCGGCAGGAGGCACCGCCAACGCCGCTAAACTCCTCTTTGAGGAGAACATCTCCGGCATCGTGTCGTCCAGATGCGCCGATGAGTCCTGGGAGATCTCCAGGCTCTCCTACTTTGAAAACATCCCCGTCATCAACAGGATCGGCTCCTCGAGGACGCTCTTGAACAACGAGCAGAACCCGACCACTGTGGCGACGGCGACCACGACTGTGGTTGGATTTGCAATGGCCATTCGCGAGATCATGCAGTTTTACAACTTCACGTCGGTGAGTTGGTCCAATCTACTTGGAGAGGAATCTTAAATGAATGATCCTGGTGGGGCATCTTCAGGAAGTATCCTTGATATTTCAAAGTGCTTTTGTCCTTTGAGAATTACACTTATAGAAGTAAGACATCGTGAAAAGAACCGTAATTCTTTCGATTATCATGCATATAAAAAGTTTTAGAAGCACAAAAATTTAGAGGCCTTGAAACTGCGTTCATTCCTGACTATTTTCACACTTTCGTTCTTGTCCAGGTCACCCTGGTCGGCCCAGAGAAGCCACTCCACCGAGACGAGCAACCGCTTCACTGGGAAGTATCCCACCTACTTCGATCGCAATACGAAATCGTCACCTCCACATCGAACATACACGACAAAACGACGACGGACGAATTCCTGGCGGTGATAGATCTCAACAGTCGCTGTGAGAGTATTCGCCTTGCAAACGTATCCTAACGAATCCCTGTATGTAGTCATAGTGTTAATCGGCGATACGAAAGCGGCGGGGCAGTTCTACACGAAGATCGACCTGAACCTCATCGTCACTTCTGGATTCATGTTCGTCTTCGCCTGCGAAGACGCTCCGGAGATGTGTGTGTCGGAGTGTCGAGACCAAGTGCGCAATTCTCGAACTCTTCTTGTTCGTTACGCCAAATAGTCCTTAAATCGATATATCCCCTTTCAGCTCACTCATAAGTTCGACGACGGGGCGGGCACGTTCAATGAGATCCTGAGGAATATCACTTTTGAACCGGTAAGTCCCCGTAGGTCAGGCCTTCTTGTACTTATGCCTGCTAGCACCTTGTATCAACTCACAAATATCTTCGGCTACCGTGTTTAGTCTCTTCAAATGGAAGTAATGTCCACCTACGACAGTTGCTACTCGTTCTGCTTTGGCACTTCTTTAACAGCGACCAGCAACGGTTTACAGTTCGCTCAGAGCATGCGCGGAAAGTCGATCGGTAGGGAACCATTCCCCGTAGTGGCGTTTAGCATCTCCTGGCAGGTTCTGCACGGAAACTGAGCTTCGACGAAACTCCGGCCATCTTGAGGACGTACATCCTGTGCAAACTAGATGGAACCTACGACAACTTTAGCAAGATTGCTGCTTTTATTCCGAAGCCGATTACGGGTTGTGCTCCAGCGAAGGTGTCGGCCTGCTTTGAAATGGTAGGTTCACGTTGCGAGCGTTGTCTTGTATATTGGACCCTCCACACATCTAAGCAGATGGTAGTAATCGTAGTCACCCCTTGGAACTTCTTGATCGATGTTTCATGTAGGAGATGGTCTTCGAAAACATGCACGAGTTCGCCCCGAACGACAAAGTTCTCTCGGACTGTTCGTTCAAAGGAATCAACTGTTCCACCAACTACGCCTTGCCCGTCTCAGTGTCAGCCGTAGGCGCCCTACTTGTCCTCACAGGGCTTGGATTCTACTGCTACCGACGACGTATGCGCCTGGAGATCTATCGGCTGCACTGGAAACTCCCCATAAAGGATTTCAAAATCATCGACAACCCATCGGTGTGTTTATCGCAACCCCAGCACCAAAAATTGGCATTATATATGATGTTTAGGGCGGAGTGAAATCCAACAGCAAAGCGAAGTACACAAAGCGACGAAACATCGACTCCTACATCCTGATGGGGAGCACGAAGGCAGAGTACGTGGAACTCGTGCAGAGGGAGAAGATCAACTTCACAAAGGAGGAACTCCAACTTCTGTTCGACTTGAAGAAAGCGTCGCACGACAACCTAGCCAAGTTCCTCGGCGTGCATTACAACGAGTCGCATAGATTTCTCTTTATGCACACGTTTGTGGACCGAGCGACGTTGGACGACATCCTCAAGAACATAGAGAATACCGGGAAGCGGTTTGGAATGGAGTTCGAGGGACTCGTAAGTAGAGGTCTTATATCAATTTAAAAGCCCGTATGCAAAAATTCAAATTACTCTGATTTCGTTGCAGGACCCAACCGATCCTTTCGTCGACCATGACAACCTCCACGGGGAGGAACTCTCTGTGGACATGATGTTCAAGAGCGGATTCGTTCACGACATCATCAAGGGTCTTACCTACCTCCATCGCTCGGTAGGCCCGCACGGCTGGCTCTCCACACACACGTGCCTCATCGACTCCAACTGGGTGCTGAAGCTCACCAACTTCGGCATTGGTTCACTGCTGAACAAGTACACCGAAAAGGGAATCCTTATCACTGAGAAAAACATTCCTTACTCGCGTAAGAACTCTCGGCGTTTATCCACAAGTCTTCTGTTCTTCTAGACTACGTGGCCATCGCGCCCGAACATCTGAAAGGCCTCAGAATCGGAACGTGCTACCCGAAGGCGTCCAAGGAAGGCGATATCTACAGCCTCGGAATCATCGCCTGCCAGGTCCTATTTGATGCAGATCCCTACACAGATTCTTTGCTACTTACTCAGGGTTAGTAGGTTACCATAGCACACCAGGATAGCGTCACCATCTTAGATATCTTGACACAAATAGGAGAGGACCTGCTAAAGCCGTCCGTTCCCCAGCCGTCATCTGCTTTCGAGGAGAAGGTAAGGATCATTATTCAAAAATGTACCAAGGCCTGTGATTACAGTAGTGCATGCTCACAACCCACGGACCTCCATAAAATCCAACGCACCTCATTTCAGCTGAAGCGATTCATTTCTCCTTGCTACCAACGCGATCCCAGAAACCGCTGCACCCTGCGATCCGTCTCCGATGGGTTCAACAAAGTGTTCCAAAAATCGTAAGCTCCGCAACCCTCAACCGCGTTACTTGAAATTTCCACCAGAAGAGGAAACCTCGTCGACCAGATGCTTCAGCGGAACGCACAGTACGCTAGTCAGCTGGAAAGCACTGTCAACCTAAGGACTCAAGAACTCCAAGGCGCTCAGCTGACGACTTACAAGCTCCTTTGCGAACTGCTTCCCAGGTAGGCTTGAACTTTAAAGGCTCGGAATGTCATTTTCGCAGATCGGTCGCTGACAAACTCCGAATGGGAATCCAAGTGGAGCCGCGGTCTTATGATTCGGCGACGGTCCTCTTCTGTCAGATATGTCAGTTCCAGCATTTCCTCACTCATTCCACTGCTGACCAGGTAGGTGTGCTGTATTTAGTAGGTCGAACTTTTACAAGTTATATTCGTAAATAGAAAACTTAATGGATATTTAAAAACAATCGTATAGACGAGAATGAGCGGAATGAGGGTACATATGTGATTCCACGCTGACTGCATACAAACTAATATAAAATGCATACACTAAAAACTTGTAGCTTACGCTTACTCGCGATATTTTCAGTTTGCCCTTGCATAGATCAAAAAATATATACATTCACTATTTACTACCGTTTCTAATACCAAATCCACGAAATAAACCAAATCTACAGTTCTGCAACGCACCCTGAAAGTTCTTTTCAGGTAATCCGCTTCCTTAACAACGTGTTCACCCTGTTCGACGACGTTATCCGCAACGAGGACGCGTACAAAGTGGAAACAACCGGTGAGACCTACATGGTCGCCTCGGGAGTGCCCAACGAAAACGAGAATCGGCACGTGTTCATCATCGCGGACATAGCGCTGAAGATCCGAGAGGTAAGCATCGTTCATCTTTTACCCTACTTTCTTACGCATCTGACCGTCCAGGCCACACATCAGTACTCCGATTATAAACCACCTGACTGGAAGCTAGAAGTGCGGATGGGATTCCACTGTGGACCGATCGCAACAGGAGTCATAGGCTTGAAATCGCCAAGATATTGCCTGTTCGGTGATACGGTAGGTATATATAAATTTCTATTTCGACAGTTTAAAGGATCCTTTTCGTGCAGGTGAACTTCGCTTCTCGGATGCAGAGCAACTGCGCTCCGAATCAGATCCAACTCTCCGAGGTTACGGCGAACATGCTGATCGACTGTGAGGAGTACACTCTGACCCGTCGAGGAGTGGTCAAGGTGAAAGGAAAGGGAAACGTGAACACGTATTGGCTGAACGAGCACACCGACAGGAAGGACTAGAGCCACGAGATGGACGCTATAGTATTTATTGTGTGTGAAACGCGAACATATCCAGCTTTGTCAAGCTCTTCTTGATAGGCCAAAAACTGAAAAATCATGAGTAAAGATTGTTATTTTCTATGAACGCGCAAGCAGAGGTACAAGTGAAAACACGGTGAAGTATATACGGGATCCGATATCATCCAAACTATGTATAGCGAAAAACCGTCAAAGTAAACCGTCATCAGCAGCACCATCTGGTGTCGGACGGTCGTCACTTCGATATCCTATCGCTATCCAATCCGATCAAAGTCAGCGCCACTCATCACTCCAATATGCAGTTCTATGGTTGACCGGAAACAACGGCAACTAGCTGACCTTTCTGTTATCGACTTCACGCCAATGTCATTGTGCCATGTATAGAAACAACACGACAAGATCTTAGATTCCGGGACTAAGACACTGTTCCTCTCCTCGAGAAGCACATGGGCGCCATACTCGTACTTGACGTTTTCTATGTGCAGGGAAACAACCTTTATGAATCGTGGTAGGTAACGCAGTCGTAGGAAGTAAGACTCGTACTTCTCTCAAGGCTTCAAATGTAGTCACAATGGGTGACTAATCCTTACGTCCTTTCCCAAAGACTTAATGTTAGAATGTAGCGTTCAGGTGTACAAATTAATTGTTTTTTCCTGGAAGCATATGTGACCCTCAGGAAAACACTTGACATATGAAAATGCCCTTTGGCGCAAAGATTAATTATAAAATAATGCAGCACCTTTCAGTCCTTGGCTGAACGTTCGTGAGCTGTGATGCCCTTAACGAATTGGTCCATATCTGATGCGACCCTTCTGGACGCGGTCCACATCGCTGTGCCAATCCATGGAGCATGTTGTTTTCTAAGCCAGATTCTGAACGGTATCATCGTGGTCATCACAATAAAGTACGTTTGAAACAGATTAGAAGTTACACTATCTACAGGTCTTCCCGCCTCCGCTCCAACTGCAACATCTTAATAGGCGCTCAAGCCGCCTTCGACATGGTCTTCTGTTGGTATTTCCCATACTTTGCCTATAATTCCTACTTCAATCGCTTTGTGACAATCTCACACTGTTTCCTCGTGCAGATAGTTCCAACGACCGGGATGATCATGACACACCTGCTGGTGTTGTTCACAGGAGTGGATAGGTACTTGTGCGTGGTCCATGCTTTACGGTGAGTCGAATTGCCTGCCATTTTTTTTAGCAACATCATTGTTGTGATTTTATAAAGTGTAGAGGGAAATGCGCCATTTGTAACGTTATCATTGAATTGTTAAAGTCATAATTATTGAAACCGCATTTACACAATGTTTGCTCGAAGAAGCACACAAAATAACGCGAAGAATCCATTGATATTTCCATAAGAATCGGATGACATTATGATAGCTGGTTCCTATTTCATGATAAACCCCGTCTGTTTAACATTTACACGCCATTTCTCATAGCCCACTTTAACGCGTAATGCGTATACATCTGTTGGTCAAACTGGAAATGAAGGGGGGTGTCCTAAAGTTTTGACGCGCACTGTAATAAGTGATATAAGTTATGTTTAATCACAAGCACTGACGTTAACAGTTAAAATGAAGGCGACATTTTGATCTCAAGGTGACGCATTAGAGATGCAGATGTGGGATATACAATATTCGATCTTTCCCCAACAATGCGAAAAAAGAAACGCACTAAGGGTAATGAGAATCTTGTTACGACAAACTACAAGAGGGGCGCAAATATCAGAAATAACTCGGGGTTTGTGTAGGTTTGGGTACGTAGTATGGTACCGCAAAAACGGAGTTCATGGTACTACTGTATCAATATGGGCAAGAATTTTTGTTTATAAAAAAGATCCTGAAAAAGATCTTCAACCTCCTGAACTATACACGCTCACAATAACAGTGTCGTGATCAGCCCACAATGCTTCTAACTGGCATTGGCCTTCTTTAAAAAGACGACCTTTTCTCCTTTTAGCTACAACTCCATTAACAAGAAGCACTACTTCACAGCCTACGCTCTCTTCTCGCTCGTGTACTGCGGCACGATCCAAACCATTCTATTTCTCACAAGATCCGACGACAAAGTACTGTGCTTCATCCCAGACGTGGCCACCCAAGCCGTAAAAACCGCATGGCTTCTGTCGTCCTCCATAACCACCTTGGTGATAATCATCGTTTACATACGAATCTTCCTCTTCATACGGAAACGACCCACTGAAGCGGACAAGGAGACTCAAAGGATCACAAAGGCTCTCTTTGTGGTGGTCATCGTGTACGTCCTCGGATATGGAACAACCATCTACTTATACATTACAGCGGCTATTTTGTTTTCCGAGTAGGTTGACTACAAAAGAACATTCGTAACTTTAAGTTCCAGCCTCAACCTTATCCAGGTGGTGGAAGTTGCAACTGGAGTGTTTGCTTGCGTGAACCTCGACATCCCCATCTTCATTTACTATTTCCAATCTTCGGTGTACAGAGCAGAAATAAGGAAACTTTTCCGCTTGAAAGTCTCCACGAAAATAACCCACGTGCAAGCCGCTTCTTCGGTTACTGCTACTTCCAGAGAGCCGCCAAGAACACAGAGATGAAATGAAACTGCTTTGGTTTGTGAAAACACACTTGAATGTATTATCCCAAACGCTACTGTCGACGTGGCAGTCTCGCCGTAATGGCGCCTCTCCTCTGCAACAATCGAATTAATGGCCGTGGACATACCGTAAGCACGGAGAAAATGCACAGTCAGGCGATAAAAGGGTCATGGGCGTATCCGTAGCGGTGCAAATTACAAACGAATAAAGCCTGTTTAAACAAAAATGAACCGGTATTCCTACTTCTTTCCTACTACGTGAGATTCAGCCTGCTTGTTTTCCCCGGAAGAGAAAGATTCTCGGTCGACTTTTGAGTTTCAAGCCAAACAGTTAAAACTCAAAAATTCGAAAAAGGCCTCAAAACTGTCCTAAAACTGCCAAAACACAAACTTGCCTAACCCTGGTTAGCCCTGATTCATTTATTTCGCGTATTTATTTAAAAAAAACCGGCAATCTAACTATGAAAAATAGCGACATCAAAAATAGCGACATGGACGTTGTTGTCCCGCTGGAGCCTCCAATGCAACCGCCGAATTAATGTTCCCTTTCTCGGAGGGATCTTAAAAGTGACCAGCTCCAAGCGAAAGTATCGGCCGTCAACATGATGCAGCGCCTACTCGTCCTCGTCTTCTTCACGAGCGCCGCCTCCGGATACGAATATGAGCGCTACATGACGAAGCATCCCAAAATGGTTCTTCAGACTACGGTAGCTGCACAAGCACTTCTGTCTATGTATTAGAGGATCTTCAGATTGATATCAAAATCTCGTCGTGCGACAATGCAGGACTTAACGGCCAGATCGAAATAGCTTCTGGTCATATCGACAAGACCGACGGACTCATCTACAGAATCCGGCTTCCAAACGGGCAACTTGTGTCAGGAGATGGAAAAACTGGCGTCGTCTTAAGTGCCGTGAGATATCACATTATTGACCTTCCTCATTCTTCATTTCAGAACGTCACCACTGACTCTAGAACTTTCAAGGGGCTCGATCGTCAGTGCCACGAACAAGCTGAAATAGCGAACTGGGACTACGAAGTTTACAAGAACTGCTTCATTCCCAACATTTTTTTCATCCGAAAGGTCGGATCGTCCCAGGTCGTTAACTGGAAGCCCGAAGAGATCGTTGTCGAAACCAAGTTCTTGGAGGATGGGGCTGTGCAACCCGGTGGGGGAAAGGTCACCTTCGGACCGTTCGAGGATTGCGAGAGGAACTGGGTCGATGGCAACGCTCCGGAGACGTTCATTAGCAACGAGATGAAGAATGATGCTAAGCTCTTGCCCAGTTCTGAGGGCTTCAAGTTGGAACAGCACTTGCCGAAAACTGAGTAATTGCAATGTGGCATATAATAAATGATTCTATATCCCATCCTATGTTTTTCATACTTTTCAGAATACAATGACTATACTTGCAAAATTATGGTTAGCTTACATGTTTTGCAGGTGCATTGATTTGTATCCCTCTAAAATCTGGATTTGGATGATGCATACAAAATTATGAGTACGTGGGTGAGCCGCACGAAGTAAGCTTCCTTCCTTATCAATCGTAACCGTTCGTTTATTGTAAAAAAAATGTAAAAAATCAATTTTCTATTCTGTTTAGAGGAGAAATAACTTCAAAGGAAGGGATATCTCTCATTTCATAAGCTGCAGCCTATAACAAAATATCACTCGGCCTAGGATTCAGGCAGTTCTGAATTTCTTGTCTTTTTCCTTAAAACACCGGATTTCGCTCAAAGGCATAGATTGTCTTTTCTGCTAGTGAACTGAAGAAGATTAATTGAAGATGACTCTTCGTATAAGTGCCTGGGAATCACTAGGAATTCGAAAAAATAGCTATTTCAGAAATTGTGGGTCCTTCGACGTGGCAGCTTAGGCACGTAGGTGTTTCTTCGTCGGCGGTTTAGAATAAATTATATCGTTTCCCGAATGTCTTCAAAAGCAACCGACCAAAGAAGGTTTTCGTCAATACGATGCTTCGCCTTATTTTATTCGCCTTCTTCGCCAGCGCTGCTTCTGGACTGCACGAACATGACCTCAACAGTCTCAACGTCCTCGCCCACGTTGAGGTAGTCAGCGACTTTTCTTCCTCTGTTAAAGACTATACTTCCAGCTGAACATCAAAATGTCCTCATGCCGCGACGGAGGACTTAATGGTAAAACCCGACCCTACATCGGATACGTCGACAAGCAGGGTAAGCTTATTTGGATGAACGAGATGCCAGTGATGAAATGGAACGGCACAACGGGCGGAGTTGCACACTTGGTGAGTAGTTCATGTCCTAACTCCTTTACTATTGATATCAGCACGCCACGATGCACCCGTGGAAGGTGGCTCACAACAATCGCCTGTGCACGTGGTGGTCCAAGGAACACGTCACCAAGCTTAACGCCTGTCTCACTCCGAACATCGTCAGCTTCTTGATGCTACAATCCGAATCGGCCTGGAAACCCGAACTTGTCGACATCAAGATAGGCTTTGCTGAGGTCGGAGGTGCGGAATTCGGCGGCAGTAGGACGACCATCGGACAGTTTGAGGATTGCAGCACCAACTGGGTGGGCGCAGCGGGTCCTCTCAGCTACATACGCCGTGATTCTATAGCCCCTGAGGAGTTCATGTCCACTGCTCCTGGTTTTCATGTTGGAATGTATTATCCATAGGTGTGGTGTGGAGCGTCGAAATGCAAGGTTGTCCTGGTTGTGTTTGTGATACATTTTGGTGTACAACTTTTTGCCTGGCTTTGGCCTATTTATGCACAGCTTCTTTTTTACTATTTTGGGAGTGACGCACATATTTAACAGACTTTACATTTATCGTCGCGAAACAATGTACTTTTTTAAACAGGGCGGTAAGGATGCGTTTCTGAGGTGTGGTGCGGTTTTGTGTGGAAGCTGCCCTAGTAGGAACTGCTCAGAACTTGCACATGAGGTTCCACGCAATTCATGTGACCGTATCTCGGACGAATGATGTCACTTTCACAACAATGAATTCCAACTCTCCTTCCACGAATCTCTCACGAGGTCCATTTAGAGAAATCTCCACTTTGTCTCCTTCACTGATCACAGATCGATTATGTATTGCACCATGGTGATCAAATTTCGCTCGGTCGGTTCCATTGGGAAACTCCCGATCTTTTTCTCCGTCTCAGCGTCCGTTTGATCTCTTCGTCATTGCTGCGATACGCGTTCATTCTAAGCCAGAAAAAGTTATTCACACCAGAACCACAGAACAGATTGATGTCCTTGTCAACACCCAAAATCTACAACAATAACTTCAAATATTCCACCGATCGGCTCCAATGGTCTTTGTCACCAGTGGAGGTGACGTAAAGTGCTCTGATCTGAGCGAAACGCGTTTCCAGGGCGGCCAGTTGATGGATTGATTGTTTTCGGACAAAGTACTTACGTGACAGAGAAGAGGCGTTGCACCGGATGATCTAAGTGCGCTCAATGGACCATCGCACGTATTTAAGCGAAAGGTGATTAGTGCGATCTATTCACTTATGAGTCCTGTGGTTTGAGTGGCGATAGGTTCTCTGTATTTGGCGTGATTGCAACCCTCATAATCCTCCGCTTAAATCTTCATAGTATTTCGAGTTAGCGGTCGACCTCCGTCCTCTACCAATCAAATGATTGCCCCGGCTCCTAAAAAGGAATGGAACCCTTGGAGCCGTAGTTCCACCACCGCCAGCAAGAAGAGGCTCTACACTACTCCAGTTCGACATCATCAGCGCGGCTCTCCGTCTTCCACCGAAGCGTGTCGTCCCACAGCCCGATGTTCGACCCGAAGCAAATGCCGTAGTTCCAACGCAGCCAACAAGAAGAAGACGTCGCAACCACATCAGCAGTCCAGCAACTTCATCTTCCTGCATGTCGAAGTCTCCGCAGAGCTCTGAAGGTGGAGTGACCCGCAGCAATAGAATCCCAAGATCAGTCACTTCATCGCCTTCGGAACCAGCTCCTTCCGCCCCGTTGGATGCCGCCAGCGATGAAACAACAGATGTGCAACGTCTCGGGAATCTAACATTAGCGGCGATGCCGTCGACCAACTCGTCTCTCACGGATCGTTCAGAAATGAAGTCTGCTCTTGCAAATATGTGTCTATTGTACTCTCTCTGTTGTGCATGTATGGCGATCCGCTAGTCGTAATGGCTATGATTCGGAATAAAAGTTAAGTTAAGTTAAGTTAATTAAACAGTAGAAGAATTTCAAGAGTGGTTTGGTTTGAAGTTGTTCTATATGCTAACATCTAAATGCCACGACGTGAATAGGATGACGTAAAATTCCAAGTGAGCAGTTGTGGTTACATGAAGAAATTTTGTGAAGACTCTATTCGTTAAGCTGTAAAGAACAGGGACACTTTGAAAAGGTGGAAGCTGAAAAGCTGCGAAAACCCACCAGATGGTATGGATTTTTTCATATACATTTCTGTCCAATTCTTCCGGGTTACAGAAAATCAATCGGCGGAACGGTCGATGTTTTGAAGATCTTCGGTCGATGTCCGCTTGTTCATTGCTTTCGTACAGTGATCCACGAAGTACATGGAACTGGCAAATAGGGTTCCTTCCAACGCACAGATCGAGTGTTTACGTGTCGCCACCAAGTATACGTGTAGTCGTCCGTTTCTGTCAAATATATAAAGCCGTGAACGAGCTGCATCGAAACCAACCTTCTTTGTGTTTTAATCCTCATTCCTTTTGTCACGTGCTAATTGGTTCACAGTTTCAAGGACTGAGTGAAACCCCTCTCCCGCACCCGTAAGGTTTCTATGCTTTTCTCATCAAATAAGGCAGCTATGGCCTTGGATGAAACGGAGAAGTCCGGTTTCACATTCCCAACATCCTGGTTTGCTAAACAGTTAATTAGATTAGTCACGTGTTAATTTTCAGTTCTGTTCAAGGTCCAAGGACATTGCTGTTTACAGCAGCTATGGAACGCCCTAAACCCAAAAACAGGACTATGATCGTTTGGCTTGTCGATATAAAAATGAACAATATTTTCGTAGTAAGAGTCGTTATCTAAATTCTTTGAGTTAAGGAATACGCACGTAAGGACTGGTAAGTTGATCAGATTTTACGGATATTTAGTACTGATATAATCTTTAAGATTTGCTTTATCTGTAATCTATTGCATAATCAGTCCCTTTTTTTAAATTGACATGCGTCAGATGTGCCAAACTTTTAATTCTGTCCTTATTTTTGGCGCACCACTAATTCTCGCTGACCCTAGGGCTCAAATAACCTTTAACTGTAGTGGCATATACACGATATACACGGCATATATACACAAATAGCGGCACATTAAGAAATTACTGGCCGAAAATGTATATTTTTTTCTGCTAAAAGATATTATGAAGTTAAAAATAGCATGCACATCGTCCTTTCAGTGATCTTCGGACCCTATGCTAAGAAACTGCCAGGGAAGTGAGTCTAAGGTGTCAGGTTTGATATAACTAGATTTGGGCTCGCTGATCCTGGAACTGAACCTTTAAAATAATCATTATCAAGATGTATATTTTTTATGTTAGCAAATTTTATTGGTATAAAAATAACATCTGCATAACATCCTTTCGGTGACCTTCGGACCCTTTTTTCAGGCAAGTAGTATGCTCTCGATCAGGGATCCATGTTTGTGTAAAAGTGTCACATCAAAAGATGAAGTGGCCGAAAGCGAGATGCACTCACAAACAACTCTGGTCATCCCAAAGCAGTGTAAAACTCTCGAATAAGTGCCACTCGCACCTAAGGCTGATGCAAAGGGCGCTATGCAAACTTTGACCCTCTCCGCTGGCACCGGCCATTCCTCCAGCTGAACTGGCTTGTTGCCATCGCCGTGTACTTTGGCTTTTCGAACACACAGTTTACTCCGCTTTTGCTTCCCTCGTGCAGCTGACTCCTGTTTGTCGTTCTACTTTCGCGATTTCGTGGGCGATGCACCGTGCTCGTGGAAGTGCCGATAAAACGGTGTGGTTCCAGCGTTTGAAACTCAGTTATGCCTGCGCATTTCGACTTTCTACCCTGGTCCCCTTCCGCCGCCACAGAGTGTGTGTGGGCGGAGGATGGCGTCACTGATCAGCATGGTCTCCACAAGTTCAAGAGCTACCCGTAAGTCCTAGTGCCCTTAGATGTTCAGTGTCTATTTATTGTAGGACTCCCCGTGACAAGGTTCTGAAGAATGTGCTGGAAGCCATTGGAAACACTCCTCTCGTGAAGCTACAGAAGATCCCTCAGAGCTGTGGTGTCGAATGTAATGTCTGTAGGCGGATCCTTTAAGTAGGAGTAGATAAGACAATCGTTTAAGACGTAAAACCGGAGTTCTTCAATGCCGGAGGCTCGGTAAAGGACCGTATTGGCGTCCGTATGGTCGAGATCGCCGAGCAGGAGGGTCGCCTCCGACCCGGCATGACCATCATTGAGCCGACTTCCGGGAACACCGGCATCGGCTTGGCTCTTGTCGCGGCTGTGAAGGGCTACAAGTGCATCATCGTCATGCCCGAGAAGATGAGCAAGGAAAAAGCGGATACGATCCACGCACTGGGAGCTCAGATCGTGAGAACTCCCAACAACGCCGCCTATGATTCTCCTGAGTCTCACATCGGAGTCGCTTTTAGAATGCACCGAGAGATCAAGGATTCGATTGTACTTGATCAGGTAAGGAGTATTCCTGTGACGATATGTCACAGGAAGGTTCACAGGAAGGTTTAGAACTATTTTTGGTTTCTCTGATATCCTTACTCTAACGCAATCCGCCTTCTCCTCTCGTAGCTAGGGAATGACCTCATAAAGGCCACAAAAATGATATTTTTTGGAACTTTCATAACTTTATACATACAAGTTCTTGATCAGGTGACGAATTGCCATGTGACAACCTTGCATAGTATTGATTGCTTTACGATATCAAAGCGAGTCCCAAGATAACAGCCGAGTACTGAACTAAACCGGAAGCTGGCAACTGCTTGAGTGGACACAGCTGTGTGGGAAAGGACATGTTTCTGGAACATTTGGGGGAAGTAATCTGCACGTAACTCTCCTTACTTCTTGATACTATCTTTAGTACCTTAACTGCGGCAATCCCATGGCTCACTACGAGGGCACAGGATCTGAGATCGTGGACGCTCTCGATGGCAACGTGGACATGGTTGTTGTGGGCACCGGAACAGGTGGCACTATCTCTGGCATCTCCAAGAAGGTCAAGAGTGTCAATCCCAAGTGCACCGTTGTTGGTGTCGACCCCGAAGGATCTGTGATCTCTGGCTGCAAAGGACACCATTTCGAAGTGGAGGGAATCGGCTATGATTTCACTCCTTCCGTTCTGGACATGTCGCTCATCGACGAATGGGTATGAGAAGGCGACACCACGTGTTTACTAGGTGTTCTTCAGGTCCGAGTAGGCGACAAGGACACCTTCAACATGGCTCGTCGTCTCATCAAGGAGGAGGGTCTCCTATGCGGAGGTTCCTCTGGCGCCAACCTGTGGGGCGCGATGCAAGCGGCCAAGAGACTCAAGAAGGGTCAGAACTGTGTGGTCGTCCTTCCGGACAGTATCCGCAACTACATGACCAAGTTCCTCAGCGACGAGTGGATGGTGGAAAAGAAGTTCATGGAGCCTACGATTCCCAAGGAGATCACTCTGAACGCAGAGCATCCTTTCAAGAATGGACTTGGTTACGATCCATCAGCCTACCCAGAGCATTCTTGGCAAATGGGACAAGCCAAGAAGGTGTATTCCTTGGAGAGACCTAAGATCATCGAGACTATCGTGGATGCTATTGGATGGACACCCATTGTTAAGCTGAACAGAATTCCGAAATCTATGGGAGTGGAGTGCGATATTTGTAAGTGTTTCTCGCTCTACAGTAGCTATCAAAAGTAGAGGAGGTTGATTTAGAAATTAAAGCCTAGTTAGAGCCATCTTCACTGATTCAGATATGATCAAAGGGCACCTTTCAGATGTGAAATGCGAATACCTGAACGCCGCCGGGTCCGTCAAGGACCGCGTAGCCCTTCGGATGATCGAAGAAGCCGAGCGGGCCGGAGTTCTGAAGCCTGGCATGACCATCATCGAGCCCACTTCCGGCAACACGGGCATTGGCCTAGCGATGGTCGCTGCTGTCAAGGGGTACCGCCTGGTAATAGTCATGCCCAAGAAGATGAGCCAAGAGAAGGAGTGCACTCTAAAGGCTCTCGGTGCCGAGCTCATCCGCACGCCCACCGAGGCCGCCTTCGACTCGCCTGAATCCTACTTCGGAGTGAGTCTCCGTCTCCAGCAACAGATCCCTGACTCCATCATCCTTGACCAATACCGTAACCTGTGCAATCCTCTTGCGCACTACGAGACTACCGCAGCGGAGATCCTCGATGCCGTCGACGATAACCTGGACATGCTAGTGGTCGGTGTGGGTACTGGAGGCACAATTTCCGGAATCAGCAAGCGGGTGAAAGAACAGAGCCCCAAGTGCACGGTGGTCGGTGTGGACCACGTCAAGTCCGTCCTTGCCGACCCGGACAACGAGCCGGGAACCTACGAGCTTGAAGGCATCGGGGACGACTTCAAGCCTGCCGTGCTGGACAAGAGCCTTGTGGACGAGTGGGTGAAGACGAACGATAAGGCGGCTTTCGAGATGGCTCGTCGACTCATCAGGGAAGAGGGTATCTTGTGCGGAGGATCTTCTGGAGCGAACGTGTGGGCCGCTTGTCAGGCGGCTAAGGGGCTGCCGCGTGGAGCGAAGGTGGTAGTGATACTTCCGGATAGCGTCCGTAATTACATGTAAGTCATCCAATAGGTGTCCGGATCTTGCAATTTCATCATTTTTTCTCCTTTTTTTCCTGTTTATTTAAAACAAAAATTTTCTGAAAGCGATTTTTGTAGGTCCAGTTAAGAAAAAATGTGCCATATTTAGGTCAAAGTTCTTGGACGACGAATGGATGACCGAAAGAGGATATCAGTTGCCCCAGTAATACACTGCTCTGTAATTTATTTATGTCTAATGTGTAGATTCTTGAAATATAAGGTGAATATTTGTAATAAATCAATTGTTCAGCATGTGCGTTGGGTGATCTTGAAATGTGGGATAAGCATTGTTTCATGCACGGAAGAAAGATGGTTTACTAGAAGCCCTTCTTATAGTTGATAGAAGCCCTTCTTATAGAAGATGCGATACTTGGACGACCAACTTCTAATTTTTTATTCATTTACGACGTTCCCGTGTTTATCTTCAAAACCGACACTTCAACTGCCATCTTTTTCATCCCGAAGAGACGCCTTATCTCCGTTCTATAGAGCGTAGATTGGGTGTAGTAGATGAAGAACGGAACGTCGAGGTTGATTCCCGCAAAGATTCCAATGAAGAACTCCACCGCTTGGGTAAGGTTCAGACTAAACATCACGCTCTCTCAGTGCTCTCTGCTGTGATTAGCCTACTCTGAAAACATGAGCCTCGTGACGACGGCCAAGCTAATCGTCATTCCGTAGCCAAGGACGTAGACAAGCACGACCACGTACAACGCCTTGGCCATCTTCTTCGTCTCCTTGTCCACCTCGCTGGGTCTGTTCCTGAGGTAGAGCAAGATCTTGGAGTACACGGCGATGATAAGGATTGTTATGGAGCATTCCAGGATGAGCCAGGCCCACTTCGTCGATTCGGTCGCCGCTTCAGCTATGAAGCAGAGCACTTTTTCTTCCGATGTTGTCAGCCAGATTATAAGAAGGATGGAGCCACAGTAGGTGGCAGATATGAGAACGTGAGCGAACAGGTAGTGTCTCGGGTTGAGGGCGTTGTACCTGTAAGGATAGAGTGTGTTAGTGATGTACCCAAGCTGTGGATTTCAACGAGATGCGATCCAGTCTTCGATAGTTGTGGATCGAATAAGTCTCCACCTACCTGAACGGGTAAGCCACACACAAGTATCGGTCCACTCCAATGAAAAACACCAGGATATGTGTCATGTTCAGCCCTGTCACCGGTATGAACTGCATGCGAAGACAGTTGGAAATCGTCGTGAAGCGACCGCGTATGACATTGTAGGCAAAGTATGGGAAATACCAGCAGAAGACCATGTCGAAGGCGGCTTGAGCGCCTATTAAGATGTTGCAGTTGGAGCGGAGGCGTGGAGATCTAGAACAGATTTAGTCAATTGAGGGTGCTAGGAATTGGATATAGCTTTAATTGGCAGTACATAATTTATAATTTTTGATAACGATTTTCAGCGCTTCAAAAAGAGAGTATCCTTCTTGAAAAGTAACATATTTTTGCCATTCTTTCTAGTAGTTGTAGTCTTGGGAGATTCTCTCAGAAGGAAACATAAAAGCAAAATACGTTGTCCAACAATTTTTCTTCATAAGAAGGTTATAAGTGCTAGTGGTCATTCATGTACACCACTTGTATCTCCAACCTTGGACAAAGTGAAAGTACGTGAAACTACGAGATACGCCAATGATTAGAAACCACTCGTATTCACCGGAAAATGCTATTTTCGAACCACCAGATAGTTTACCTAAAGCATCTTAGAATTATTTGGTTGGAACTAATGAATTTATGATCACAATCGTTGCAAATGCATAAAAATCCTGCCTTATGGTGACGACAACGATGATTCCATTAAGGATCTGGCTAAGAATGCAGAACACTCCATGCATTGGTGCGCCGATGTGAGCGATTTGGTGCAAACGCTCGTCAGATATGGACCAGTTGGTAAAAGTCATGATCAAAAAACGAAACAGAGGTATAACTGAGCTGAAGCACCGCGTTTTAACTCTGATGTGGGTGGCGCTCTAGAACGAGTACAAAACAGAAAGTACGGTTTGACGTACGATTTAAAATTACGACTGAACAAAGTGCAAAGAGGGTGTTTTGTTGGTGCACTGCACTCTTGTAGTCATTTCACAGTGCTCAAATGGGGAAAAAAATACAACAGATTTAATAATCACATTCCTCGTGTGTGACAGGGATATCCTCCACTGGAAGCAGTCCTCCGGCCTAAGCACGATTTATCGTATTACTATGGTACACATTAGGAACCAACCGCGAAGACACGTCCTGTTGTGCAGGTGGATCCCCTCCAGAGCTTCTGCTTCGGTTCTGCTCGCCCTACTTCCAGAACAAATTGAGAGATGAAGAAGGGGACGTTCCCGACGAACGTCTTTCCGCCCTGAACGAGACTTAAGGCACTGGAACAGGATTTTAAGAATTTTTGCTAGAAAGCGTTTTAGTCCTGTGTATCTCTACTTCTTTCTTGTGTAAAACAGAAACACCATGCCCTAGAGCTCGTACGTGCTCAAAGTTAGAAGGGATATTGAAAAGTTAGAATACATCGGGCTCTTCACATTTAGGAAACGTCCTAACGCGGTCATACCTCGAATGGAAGACGGACATTCTTGACTTCCTTTGTCATGGTTCCGATGTAATCAGCGAAAACCACCGGCGCCCCCATGAAGGTTGCAACACAGAAGTAGCCGTGTGTCCCACCGCAGACGCCCCATTCGATCATCTGAGGATGTTGCTTAGCATCGCGGGACTCGTAGCAGAGGCAAAGTCTTAAATTTTATTATTTTATTTTAGATATTTTCTTTGGAGGGGGTTTCAGAACTAACGGGGACTCAAATGTGCAAGGATTTTCAAAGTGGACGTCCAGGAAGCTCTCTCCGTAGTGGCTGGCGTCTTGGAAAAAAGCCGTCTTCGTCACGTTCAATGTGTAGTGTGGGCGCAAAGCGAAGGTCGTGGATATGATCCACAGAAGAATGAAAGTAATAAGAAGCGCTTTACCGCGGACCGACATGATTTGATGCTGGAGAATATTAACTTGAACGGCGTTCCCTTTGACCCTATGAGTAATGCTCGTCTGACTCATAATGGGTCCCGCGACCCTCCTTCTTTTCTATGGACGCATATATGCGATGTGTCACTGAATCGTTAGTCATGCTGCGTCGAGTCCCGGCGTGGGAATCCCGGATGAAGCACATGACGTGAACTGTAGATAGTGAATCAATTTAAAAGAGCTCGTGTGCGGTAAGTTCCTGTTTGCAATAGTCAAGGGTTTAATTGAAAGCAAAGATAATGTCACTGGAAAGGGGTTGAGTAAAGCGATATGGTCGATTTTTGAATTCGCGTGCTTCTTAATTCTCCTTTGGAATTTTCTGAGACTGTAAACATGTTATAAAGTACTGAATTTAGATTTAAATTTTGTAAGAATCAGTTTTTCATTTCTGATAGTTAATTTGGAGCGTCTTTTGGCTCTTATTGAGCGCAACTCTTTCTATCCTTTCTAACGGTAAATGCCTTGTAAGCTGTAATTCCGAGCAATGATTGACCACACACGACCCTAACGGATAAAATAGACAAGGTGCGCCAAAAGTAATGCAACGCACATAAAAACCCGAACCGGTATGAAATTTTTAAAATGACCATATAATACGTAAAAGAGGCTTTCCTCTTTTGTTTTGACTCCTCAAGAAGCCATTTTGGTGCAAAGTCGGTCCTGGTGTGGGCAAAAATATGCGGAGTAAGCGAAACAAAAGGCCTCAAAACCGCTTTTTCGGAAACTGTATTAAAGTGCAAGCAGGTTGTCAAAATTTTGACAATAACGGTTATTAGGGTTAACAATTCCTTAAATTAACGAATAAAGCAATAAAAAGTGAAAATAAAGGCTCGGCCACGATTCGTTCGCTTCCGCATCCGCATCCGTATCTGCTTCCGCATCTGCATCCGCGTCCGCCTATGCAATCGTGGCCACCCTCACAAATATCAATTCAGTGAAAAAAGAACAAA